>JAUZSZ010000125.1:10475855-10495282 GCA_034780575.1 Labeobarbus marequensis
CTCTTTGATCGCCCCCTGGTGGCTGGCTGCAGTACAGGTCATAAACCCCGCCCTCTCCATGTAAACGAATGGGACTTTAGTCAAAATAAAACAATAAATTACACTTCCAATACAATTTTCCGAAATATGGTTTTGGTCATTTAAGGTAGTTGTTATCACACTTCACTTTTGTCACTAATGGGGGGATAGTGGTTTTATGGAGGGGATACTTTTTTGAGGCCCCTAACAATCCCCTTTGGATTATAAATTTTGTGTATTACGTAAAAATTATCATGCACATTAAATTTTAAAATTTTCTACTTATGATCATTTAAGAACTAAATAGCGGCGATTGGCCAAGCTGCGCACAAGCAGAAGCAATTGTTTTCATTATTTTTAGTGCAAAGTGGTTCAAGCTCAACTTTTGTACTTCTTTAAAAAGAAGACAACGTTCAAGCGCAACTTTTGTAGTTCATTAAAAAGACGACAACATTCAAGCGCAACTTTTGTAGTTCTTTAAAAAGAAGACAACAGAAGGTATGATTTTTCCTTAATTAGACATTCTCCTGACATAATGTATGTATATGTGACTGTGAGGGACTGAGAGACGATAGGAGAGCTGACATTATCCAACTTTGAGGGGAAAAAAAAACATTTCGAGAGTCTAAAAGCATTCGATGAACGATGAAGCCTGTTAGAATACAGTTAGAATGCCCTTATAATTCCAGCAATGACACAAAAAATACCCATGTATGAGTTTTTACATTTATATATTCATTGCACAAGCAATGTACTTTTCTGTATATCAGCACATGTGCGCGAGCACACATGTGCTATTAGTTTTATACAACAGCGAAGAGCAACACTGTGTTTCATTCCTTGAATGAATCTGTTTTTGAACAAATCAAGTGAGCCAGTGATTCAACAGTCCATTCAGATGGTCTCACTTGTTTCATTTCTAATTGAATCAGCCGTTTTGAACTAATGGTTTGATTTGAATGATTCGGTAAGTCATTTATTAAAACAGGGACTTACTGCCACCTACTGGCGGTATTATTGTCATATTTATCCATGACTGACCTAAACCAATCAAGGTGCCAGCGCAAAAACACATTCAGCAAAATATTGTTTAATTATCAATATTGACCAAAATTCCTCCATTTCAGGCCCCAGAAGAAAAAAAAAAACATCAGGCTATTTTAATATATTAACACACAGCAGCCACAACAGCACTTATGTTTTATTTTTTTCCTTTTTATTTCGAAACATTCCAAAATGCATTAACTATATCATGAAATATCTTGATTCTCACCTTTATAGATAATGTTAGTTGATCTAGTGGGCGATGGTCAAAGTAACCTAATAATGCAATCTATTAGGCTAACTATGCATAAAAAGTCTGTTTACTTAATTAACAGATATGGATGTCATGCCATAACATATTTTAATATGACTGACTTTATATTTAATGTGAATTTAACATTTTAAGTTAATGCACTGCGAATAAAAACATAGTAAGTTAGGCTGCTTATCATAACACATTATCAAAGAACATTTTTACTGACAGTTCAAGCACTCTCAAAAACTCCCATTAAAATAACTGAAGCTCTTTACACTGTGAAATTAATATCTTACATATTCATACACACATTTACACTTTGTTGTTTCTGAGAAAATTCGCCAGAAAGAGGTGTTCAGTCAGCGAGTAAGTGAAGAAAACACCATGAATTTAGCAGCTGATGATATGACGCGCTGAACGTTCTAATCACACTGGTGTGATTGTATTAAATATAGAAAATATTAATCGGCTATTTTTTGTCTTTTGGAAGCTGCATTCAAAATCCACTTGGCTCAAAAATCTGAGGGGGCACGTGCCCCCTCATTTTGAATGGGCATGACGCCTCTGGAGCAGATGGATCCTTGCTTTCGAATCGCTCTCGCGGTAATTTGATGTCACACACTGATCATTCTGCGCAGCGCTGCTTCAAGTCAAACACACTAATGGCTCTTGCCAATCACCTGTGTACCTAATTGCTGTTTGTCTGATGAGTGCATAATCTCTAAACAAAAAGAGATTTCAATAAGCGCCACCTGTTTAACGTGTTGTCGACGCGTTCAAATTCACGTGTTTTTGGCCTTTCTTAGTAATCATAGCCCTTTTGGCCTTCCATAGTAATCCAGTCAGATCATTTAAAGGGATACTCCACCCCAAAATGAAAATTTTGTCATTAATCTCTTACCCCCATGTGGTTCCAAACTCGTAAAAGCTTCGTTCGTCCTCGGAACACAATTTAAGATATTTTGGATGAAAAGCGGGAGGCTTGTGACTGTCCCATTGTCTGCCAAGTAAATTATACTGTCAAGGCACAGAAAAGTATATTTAAAAAAAACATCGTCAAAATAGTCCATCTGCCATCAGTGGTTCCATCTGAATTTTATGAAGCGACCAGAATACTTTTTGTATGCAAAGAAAATAAAAATAACTACATTTATTCAACAATTCGTCTCCTCTCTGTCTCTCTGTGTCAGTGTAGCGCCATTTTGGAGAGCATCCGATGGACGCAAAGTGCGTATGCTATTCTGTCATCAGTAACTCATGGATACGCGGTTTCCATTCAAATCAAAGTGTAAATAAACGTACAATTACGTATTCATGCGTTACTGATGACAGAGAATGTGTGGAGTATCCCTTTAACTCAGGGGTGGGGAACGTTGATCCTGGAGGGCCGGTGTCCCTGCAGAGTTTAGTTCCAACCCTAATCAAACACACCTGAACCAGCTAATCAAGGTCTTCAGGATGCAGTTAGGTATTTTTTTTCTAGGGCTTTTCAGGGTTGGAGCTAAACTGTGCAGGAGAGTGGCCCTCCAGGATCAACGTTCCCCACCCCTGATATAAGTGATACTGCCTTAGAGCAGTGGTTTTTAATCCTGGTACTGGGGTACCTGGGTGTTTTGTGTCTCCCTTATTTAACACACCTGATTCATATCATCAGCTCGTTAGGAGAGACTCCATGAACTGAACTCAGATAACAGACGTACAGAATATACAGGACCAGAATTAACCACTGCCTTAGAATTCAGCCAAACGATTTATCTTTGAAGGAAGCACTACCTTGTTTTCTACCTTTCAGAGCAGCCTTCAAATCATTTCAGATGTTGTGCTTTTCCAGGAATATTTGACTAGTGTCAGACTGCAGGAACATCCAGTTCCTTCTAACTTTGTCATTTATCTCTGCACCTCTTTCCAAAGCTCCTAACAGGCCTCTCTGCTAAAGCAGAAATCTTCCTATTTTCATGTAGAAATTGGTCCTGCGTCAAATTCTTCTATAAAAAGATTTTTTTTTTTTTTTTTATGTTATTGATATGAAAATCACTCCTGACTAAGTCCCTAATAGCACCAAAACTTTGCTTTTGGTAATGGTATAAAATGAAATGAAATGAAATATTGTTTGTTTATTTATTTATTTAATGAATTTTCCCAGTGTTTCAGAAATTCAATGTTTAGTAGTTATTTGATTTCCTGTTTGTTTTGTGCCTCATTCAGAACTAAATGCATGCTGGATAAGTGAACAGAAAATTGCACAGAAATTCATAAACCATATTTGGCAGGCGTCTCGTCTCAGGGCTGTCAGTGCTGGTCTCAACGGCTTCTGTAGGCCCAGCGGGTGGCTCTGTTATGCCTGACTGCCTTTACAATGTTTCTGTGAGTGAGTGTGATCTAATGCCACGCTCAGCACTGCACCATACACTCTGACAGCAGTTTAACCTCTGCATCTGTGTGTGTGTGTGTGTGTGTGTGTGTGTGTGTGTGTGTGTGTGTACTGTATATGCTGATAAAAAGAAACTACAATTCCAGAATTAATTTTTGCATGAATTTAATCTAAAATATTCGCTCTCCTTTTCCTCAGTTGTTTCTAACTCTACAAATGACACAGGACAAATATACTCTGAATGGCTTCACTTACCTGACCAGACCTCTGTAAATGTGAACTATGATATTTAGTGTTTTCTGGTTAAACAGCCTTTCATCGACTGCTCACTTCACATGATACCTCAACTTTGTTATTAGTAAGGATTATGATATTTTAATATATAATGTTTCTTTTCAGCCATTCAATTTTAGATTTTCTTGAAATTAAGGTTATCAGAGAAAAAAAGTGCACCCATAAAAGTAATGAATGAATGAATTAATTAATAAATGGCTAATAAAAGCTATTTTACTTTTGTGATGCCAGATACTACTCATTTTATCATCATAACCTCCCTATTATTAGATATGTGCTCAAATTTATCATGACTATTTTTTTTTCTAACTGATAATGATAATGTTCATCCACACCACAAGCTGTCAGTATTTGAGAGAGTGTCCTTTAATTAAAATAAATAAATAAATAAATAGTAATTGGTAGACTGGAGGGTTTGTTTATTTATTTGTTTGTTTGTTTGTTTGTTTGTTTAAATAGTATTAATAGTAGTAATATACTATTTTCAAGTTATTGCAGTTCACTAAAATCAAACAATCAATCAATCAATTAATCAATCAATACAATTACCATAAAGATAAAATAAACATAAATGAAATAGAATAGAAAAATATTAAACTAGTTTTATTTCAGCTAGTTGCCAAGATTTCTAATTTTTATTTAGTTTAACTTCATTTACTAAAATAATAACAAAAATATGAATAAACATGAATAAAAACTATATAAACATTTAAATAAAAAATCGCAAACACAACAAAACTACTAAAATTGAAATTGAAATGTAAAATGAAAATATAAATATTAAAACTAATTGAAAAATATTAATAACCTAAATATACTGGTACCATTACATATTTTGAATTAATTTTTATTTTAATTTTATTGTAAGTTTTAATAATTTGATATGTTTTTGTTTATTAATTTAGTTTTTGTATCAGTAATATTTTAATTATATTTAACTTTCAGTATTAGTTTTAGTAATTTTTAGTACTTCATACTTATTGCAGTTGGCTGCCAAGAAAACATTTCCAACTTTCATTCAAGTTTTTCATCTAAAATTTATATAAAATTTAATTTCAGCTTTATTTCAATTACCGAAATTGAAATAAAGCTGAACTGAAGAGGGGCTTTCTCATTCCAGAGAGCATTTGATAGGAGTGTAGGATGAGTCATCAATATTTTTGTTCCATTTTTATACATTTCCAGATTTAAATATGTGTATCTGATAAAAAAAAAGTGAATTTTGCTGGGGCCTCAGACTATCAGGGGCCCGAGACTGCTAAAGGAAGCTAACCACCTTTGCCAATAGCACATACAGTGTGAACTGACCATTACAGGGCCCCGGGCCTGTAACATGATCACTAGGGGCCTCAGTTATTATTTCTAATGATCTAATATTAGCACGTTTCTCAGTTTATACATAAAAACCTACATCATGTGCCTCAAAACTCTGCTCTACCTCTATAATAGAAGAGATGGACAGTATATAAGAGAGCGGTCTAGCGGTATCACGGCAGATGAAGTCATCCGAGTGGGCAGCGGCTCGGCTAATGAGCCTGACAGCTGACCACGCTGGACACACACACACACACACACTCGTCCCCGCTCGGCTACATATGCTCACACACCTGGCCCGCATCGTTACCTGTTTACAAATGACCAGCAATTTTCTGCTTGGTTCAGCAGCAACTGTTCTCATCCCTGGTGTCATCATTAGGGTTTGAGAGTTCATGTTTGGTTATTATGCCTGTCTCTAGTGTTTTGTCCCTCTTGTTTTGTACACATAATCACAGCCTTTCCCCCTCTCTCCGCCACCTTTTCTGCTAAATTATGCACTCTGGGCCACATTTCTCCAACACAGCATTTGCATGCTTTATTTGGAGGAATGCCATGTGTACATGTGCAAACGTGTGTTGGTGCGAGCGTGGGTGTGTGTTTGTAATTACGGAAACAATAGCTCGTTTTATTTTATTTTATTTTATTTTATTTTAATTGATTCAAAAATACATTAAAAATGCAATTAACAGATACATTGACTTGGAATCTCTCTACTACCATAATAAAGTTTTAATAAAATTTAATAAAAATATATTTTTTATTGTAATATTCCATTTTGAAATATAGTTTTATTTGTAAATGGTGTGACATTTTATTTTATTTTATTTTATTTTATTTTAATTTATTCAAAAAATATATTAAAAATGCAATTAACAGATACATTGACTTGGAATGTCTCTACTACCGTAATAAAGTTTTAATAAAATTTAATACAAATATATTTTTTTATTTTAATATTTTTTTCTGAATTAAAATTTATTTTATTTTTTATGTCAGGGTGATAAAGGATGAAAGGAAAAAAAGTAATTAAATATAAATTCAGGATTAAATTTTATTACAAATGAACTATATTTGTTTCATTCATTCATTTATTTATTTATTGATTTATTTATGCAGGTTTGGTCCTCAATAGTTAAACTGTCCAGTTAATCATAATTAAAAGGGTTTAAAAATGATCAAAGGAATAAATTTAACAATAAATAAAAAATAATTAAATAAAAACTTTTTAAATAAGTTACTTTGTTATACAGTAGCTGCTTATTTAAAAATTTCAGGTTATAAAATGGGGTGTGGCTCTTAAAAATTGAATGATATATATGAATTACTGAATTAATTTATTAATTAATAATTCATTTAATAATTTTTGCCTCGAAAATATTTTCAATATTATTCACATGTATCGTAAACAACATGAACATGTTATTACTTTTTATTGATAGTTTATTGTGTCTGATCTTGACGGATTACAAACAAACTCCAAACAAAATTCTTTTGGCCAGATATTGTTTGAAATGTCACACACTTTTGTTCTTTTGCTTGAATTATATCAAGTCCTGTATTAGTCACTAACTCATAAATAGATTTTTCTCTTGCCTAGTTTGTCTTGGATTTATTCTGGAATTGCATGTTTCTTAAAGTGCTGCCTGTTGTGGCAGCTCGCAAGGTTTTGACAGAGCAAAAATACTGTATGAATCTAAGTGCTTGCAAGTGATCATGTGCGTTTCTGAGGGTTTGTTTTATGATCCCACACAGCCTGTTTAATTTCGTGTAGATAAGCTCCAGGCCAGTGTTTCTCTTTATAGTAAACACAGTAGTATTGCTGTCTTATACACACATGCGAGCCGTGTACACAGAGGCCATTTACAGTGCATCAGTGCTATAGCACTCGGCCTGTCATATATATCTCCTGAGCGTGACACCTGCTTTAACGCTTCACAGTGCGGCGGCCCACATGCACGGCTGCTAAACTAACAGGGACAGTGTTGAGGGGCTTTTCAGCGCTTCCAGTCATGCCAGAAAGGGTGGCGGGTGAAATATGGAGATGGGCGGTATTGGGTCTGATGAGGGGGAGAGATAGAGAGAGAGAGGCTTGACACAAGAAATGGAAGGTGAGGTGTATATGAGATTTAGAGACTTTCTGAATAGTCAGTGTTACAGACTAAGGATGGGAAATACATCTAAATGTGTTTACGTATTGTTCTGTTTTGTTAAATGGTAAAGGCATAGTGAAACAGAATGTTTATATTGTGTGTTTGTTTTGTTTTTGTTGAAAGCATGATGAAACAAAACATTTCCAAGATTGCTAGAACCTTTTTTTTTTTTTCATTTAATTTTGTTTTGTTTTTGTTAAATTGTGAAGGCATATTGAAACAAACCATTTCCAAGATTGCTGGAATTTTTTTTGTTTCATTTTGTTTTGTTTTTGTTAAATTGTGAAGGCATATTGACACAAACCAAAGATCTCTAAAACATTTTTTTTGTTTCGTTTTTGTTTCATTTTGTTTCGTTTTTGTTAAATTGTGAAAGCATAGTGAAAAAAAAACATTTCCAAGATTGCTGAAACATTTTTTTGTTTTGTTTTTGTTTCATTTTGTTTTGTTGTTGTTAAATTGTGAAGGCATAGTGAAACAAACCATTTCCAAGATCGCTGGAACATTTTTTTTGTTTCATTGTTTCATTTTGTTTTGTTTTTGTTAAATTGTGGAGGCATATTGAAACAAACCAAAGATCGCGGAGACATTTTTTTTGTTTCTTTTTTGTTTCATTTTGTTTTGTTTTTGTTTCATTTTGTTTTGTTGTCGTTAAATTGTGAAGACAGTGAAACAAACGAGTTCCAAGATCACTGGAACAATTTTTGGTTCATTGTTTCATTTTGTATTCCTTCCACCGGTGGAAGGAATACTTTGAAGACCTCCTCAATCCCACCAATACGCCTCTCACTGAGGAAGCAGAGTTTGGGGACTTGGGGGTGGATTCTCCCATCACCGAGACTGAAGTTGCAGAGGTGGTTAAAAAGCTCCTCTGTGGCAAGGCCCCGGGGGTGGATGAGATCCGCCCGGAGTTCCTTAAGGCCCTGGAGGTTGAGGGGCTGTCTTGGTTGACACGCATTTGTAACATCGCGTGGACATCGGGGGCAGTGCCTCTGGATTGGCAGACCGGGGTGGTGGTCCCCCTCTTTAAGAAAGGGGATCGGAGGGTGTGTTCCAACTATAGGGGGATCACACTCCTCAGCCTCCCCGGGAAGGTTTATTCAGGGGTGCTGGAGAGGAGGGTTCGTCGGATAGTCGAATCTCGGATTCAGGTGGAGCAGTGTGGTTTTCGTGCTGGACGTGGAACAGTGGACCAGCTCTACACCCTTAGAAGGGTCCTGGAGGGTGCATGGGAGTTTGACCAACCAGTCTACATGTGTTTTGTGGATCTGGAAAAGGCATTTGACCGTGTCCCTCGGGGACTCCTTTGGGGAGTGCTCCGGGAGTATGGGGTGTCGGACACCTTGATAAGGTCTGTTCGCTCCCTGTACAACCGGTGCCAGAGCTTTGTCCGCATAGTCGGCAGTAAGTCGGACTCGTTCCCTGTGAGGGTTGGACTTCGCCAGGGCTGCCCTTTGTCACCGATTCTACTCATAACTTTTATAGACAGAATTTCTAGGCGCAGCCAGGGTGTTGAGGGGGTCCGGTTTGGTGACCTCAGGATCGGGTGCCTGCTATTTGCAGATGATGTGGTTCTGTTGGCTTCATCAGGCCGGGACCTTCAGCTCTCACTGGAGCAGTTCACAGCCGAATGTAAAGCGTCTGGGATGGTGATCAACACCTCCAAATCCGAGACCATGGTCCGCTTCATCCGGTACAGCCGGATAAGGGTTGAGTGCTCACTCCGGGTCAGGGATGAGATCCTTCCCCAAGTGGAGGAGTTTAAGTATCTCGGGGTCTTGTTCACAAGTGAGGGAAGGATGGAGCTGGAGATCGACAGACGGATTGGTGCGGCATCAGCAGTGATGCGGGCGCTGCTTCGATCTGTCGTGGTGAAGCAAGAGCTGAGCCGAAAGGCTAGGCTCTCGATTTACTGGTCGATCTACGTTCCCACGCTCACCTATGGTCATGAGCTGTGGGTAGTGACCGAAAGAATGAGATCGCGGATACAAGCGGCCGAAATGAGTTTCCTCCGCAGGGTGGCTGGACTCTCCCTTAGAGATAGGGTGAGAAGTTCAGTCATCCGGGAGGAGCTCAGAGTAGAGCCGCTGCTCCTCCGCATCGAGAGGAGCCAGATGAGGTGGCTCGGGCATCTGGTTAGGATGCCTCCTGGACGCCTCCCTGGGGAGGTGTTCCGGGCATGTCCCACCGGGAAGAGACCTCGGGGAAGACCCAGGACACGTTGGAGAGACTATGTCTCTCGGCTGGCCTGGGAACGCCTCGGGATCCCCCTGGAAGAGCTGGACGAAGTGGCCGGAGAGAGGGAAGTCTGGGTTTCCCTGCTTAGGCTGTTGCCCCCCGCGACCCGATTCCGGATAAGCGGGAAATAATGGATGGATGGATGGATGGATGGAAAAATCCTCTCCCTTCTAACACGTGCTCTCTGTTCTCTGCAGTGCCTCCTCCTAACAAAAAATTGGATCCATTTCAAGCGCAAAATAGTTTAAGACATGCTTTTTTTGGGCATTAAATAATGGTGCACATGCCAGTAATTTGACGAGCGCAGACATTAGTAAATCTCGTTGCGTGATTCATTTGAATACTCTCCTCCCATATATTTTGCGTCTGAAAGGGAAACTCCTACAAATGCATATTCAATAAGGCCAGGTGCAGAAATAACTGTGTCCACGCCTTTTCAGCGCTAATTCGCCACTGCGCGTCTTTAGTAAAACCTGACAGTACAATTTTAACGCCAAAAGACGGTTTGCGCTGGCGCAAGCTGTTAGTAAATCTGGCCCTATGATTATTAATAAAATTAAGATGTTCAATGTGTGACAGAAACCTAATGTTATATGGTAGAAATGTGTTGCCATTGTTCCTAATAAAGGTATAACAGCTTATATGTGTCACCTATGATGGGTAAAAGTCTATAATTTCTCACAGTGCATTTATAAAAAGGTCGTCACATCACTTTACTCTTGGCGTTCCCACTCAACCACACTATCAGGAGGCGAATCGCTTCTCATTTGCATAAAGTCTGCTCAACTTTTTCCACATCGCCAACAGTCCCTGTCACTTATGTCATCTCACATCACCAACTCTCTTCGAAAATGAATTAATTCCAGTCGCTTTGTCACTTTTGTCACTGAGATCATTCCCATGTTTATAATTTCCAAATGGTTCAGTTGGCGCCATCTCATTAACAACCACTGAAGAGGGGGAAAAAACAGCAGTTTCTGGCACTGCAATGAAAATGTAGCAGTTTCAAATGGAGAAAAACAGAAGATCTGGACTCAGGAGTTGGCTTAACCAAATTTATGTTTCAGATTTTTATTAAAAGTGATGTAATATCTTTGAAGGCAAATATTTCTTCTATTCCAGTTTAATACGCAGAGACACAAGTACTCCATTCCTAGGCTGATTTCCAAGATTACTGTAAACACTGTAGCTCAGTGGTGCTTTCAAAACATTGCTGTTTGTTTTAGGATCCAGGCCAAACTGACACAGTAACACTGTCCCAACCAATGGCACGACATTAGGGTGGAGCTACCAGTTCGTCTGGCCAATGGGAAACGATGTTGTGTCCTCCTGTTTAAAAACAACACTTATTTTTGCAACTCTGTATGGTGCATAAATTACACCCCTTCACTTTTAAATTTGGCAGTGGAACTACAAGTGTAATCTTTAAGAATGGCGAATGTCTACTCTATGCATCATTTCAGCACAGTTAGACGCTAAGAGAAGTGCACATATTATAGTGAACACAGAGCAGAAGTCAACCGCTGACAGCCACTCAAAAACAAGTGTGTCACTACAATAATACACTGTACATCATGCTCTTTGCTGCATATTTTTTATTCCAGAAAGTCATTCGGGTGCACTTAAAATATCTCTGGTGACTATATCGAGTAAATATGAAATCACCAAACTCAAAAGTGCACTAATATAGCAGTGTTGGGGAATAACTAACCAAAGTACTTCACTTTTAAGTATAGTAGCATGACAGAGTCTCAGTTTTTACAGTAACAAGCTTTAGTTACATAAGTAGTTACTAATAGTTACATAAAACACTACATTGCTATATTTTCTGTAACGTTTTAAAGTCCCCAGCAATAATTGAGTGAAAAAAACATCATGTTTTATTATTTCTATCTCTCATTGGGAAGCATTGATTTTAGTGAATCGGCTTTTAGAGCATAGTGATTTTAGTGCATGGTTCATGTAAATAAATGATTCAATGAAGCCCAGTCCTGTAGCAAAATTTTTAGTTAAATGCTGCCATTTCAAAGTAACTTCCCAAGCATTGCTACGCTTACATTACATTACTGCAAATGAAACAGCTAAGGATGCAAAAGCCTGCCAAATACTCTAAGGAGAAAGACGAGAAGAAAACGAGAGCCAGAGAAAACACAGAAGGTGTTCCTATTACTGAGAACATGCACACCACAGTTTCCCCTCAAGTGTGAATCAATTCAATATTAAATTGTATACAAATTTAATGTGGACTGTGAGAGATACAGAGTTCTGATCCCAAACCAGCAATAATAATTCCTCATCTCTGAAGTGCTCCCCAGAGATACCTTAAATCTACAAACCTGAGCAAATGAACTCTCAGCTACTTAAAATGTGTTTTTTATGCTTGCATTTCCCCATGGAGAGCATTATCTTAAGGCTATTATGTATTTCTCTCACTACTGTAATGTGACGATAACTAGCAGGGGCTTCCATGGGGAGATGGTTGAGTTATCTTGAGTGCCTGACAGGGAGCTGATAGTGTTTATGACTGTGGTCCTGAATTCCCAACGCATTCCCAACAAAATAAAATACCTCACACCAGGTTTTTAAGCTTCAGCTATGGCTTATAGTGATAAAACATATGGCTTATGCTGCTGCATACTGATGGCCGTCTAAAACAATATATGGGTGGTCTATCTATAAAGGAAAAAGCATCAAAGGAAACTATAAAGGAAACTCACGAGGACCTGGACAGGTGTGATATTGCTTTGCTGAATTGTTCCATACAGTAAATGGGTTTCATACAAAAGATGACAATCATTGACTGACAACCATAAAATATGGACTCTCTGGACCATAAAGTCGTCAAACCATGAGTAAGACTAATAACCTCTTGACAGTCATCAAAGGCGGGAAATATATCTCACGAAAATTTTTAGCAGCACTAAAGAAAAATGCTTTGAAAAGAAAATGCACAGTCAAATGGCACTGATCTGGAGCCATACATTAAATGATTCAGAAAGGGCCACTTCATGTTTACATGAAGCATTTAACACAAATTATTAGGCAAAGCATTCCGGAGTCAAACATTCTAATCATATATAATTATGGCCTTTTTCTGAAATACTTTCTGAAGGACCATGTGACACTGAGGACTGGGTGCCATCACAGGAATAAAATAAATGTTAAACTGTAATAATATTTCCTAGCAAAATTGTTTTTACTCTGTTTTTTTATTTTTAAAAATGCTGCCTTGGCAAGAGTCTTCCTTCAAAAACATGAAAAATCTTTCAGAGGCCAAATGATTGGACAGCGGTGTAAGTTCATCAAGAAATTACTCTCTGTTAATCATGTTCAGAAGTGCATCTCCTTCCTTTTCCATTTTCTCAAAAATGTGTAGTATCACTAAACCATGGGTCACCACTGAAAATAATGTGCCAAATACTTACAGTACAGTATTATACAGATGTTACTTATTGACAAATCAATAATTCACTTCAATTAATGAATGAATTGAAATTACAGAATGGTTTCAAAATGATTTTCACCTCCATTTATCGAACTGTCACCACAGTCAGTCAGACAGTCTTAAAGTCATGACGAAATAATCATATTTGTCATATCACACATGTATTAAATGTATCCATTTTTCTGGTGTTGCTAGCCACTAAAAAGATCTACTCAAAATGAGGGAACTTACCTAAAAATCTCAAAGAATTAAATTTGTTTGATGAAGCTGACATATATTTAAAAATAAATCTGACCAAAGCCAAAGTGATGCAGACACTTTAAGTAAAGAAGACTTTCAGAATGAAGACTGACTTTGATTTTTTAAATGTTTTCATAAATATCTTGCAGAAAACATACTGTAGGACACACCTGAAAAGAAACATGCTTGTGATCAGAAGTCATTTTAAAGTGCAAATGTTGATATTTAAAAAGCTAATAGTTGTGGGACATGTTTTGTTCCACATGTCTCAAGAACTGCTGAAGTGATGGAGATGTTTAATAACATCCGAAGGAAGACAGTTTGCAAAGTAGAGCAGGAAGGGCATGTCATGGCACAATGTAATAATTAACCAAGAATAAAAAACAATAACAATTTGAAGCTAGAAATCATTCCGGCAGAATTATGTTCCACCTCCTCAACCGACTTTTCAATCTGCACGTCGGCCTGACAAATTACTCTCTCACCAGCTCTATTCTGACTACGGCCTGATTACAGTCTGATGAGAAATACACAACTGCCAAATACAATAACAGGGTGCAGACATATGCCTATCAGGACTTAATTTGGGAGACATTTGGCAGAGGTGGTTAACCTTCTGAGAATGATGAAGGATGGGATATCCAAACTTTGCAGAGAGTCCAATCCCACAGTAATCCTAATGACACAGAATTCTGTCATCTAGCAAATAAAAAAACCTTTGTGTGCAGCTCAAATGCAGGCTCAGCCTGCAATTTTTAAGCCAAGTTTAAGGACTTGTGCTGGACTTTGTGTGGGACTTGCAACTCAAAGAAACCTGAACCCAGAAAAATGATATGTTGCACCCCAAGCCCCCAAGGCACTGACAGACCTGAAAATGGAAAACCTCTTGAACTGAGCGAGCAAGTCGGTGTCATTCAGCCCAGACACTAGAGTTGAGGCTCAGGCACCACGAGCCAATTTGGGATGCGATGGATCAATAATTCTGTCAGGGAAACAGCCGAATTGGGAGGGGAGGGATACAGAAGAAGGGCATGGAGTCTTTCAAAGATGTGGAAAAAATATTCCCCCAAGTTTTCATATCTCTCTTTACTTTCCAAATGGTTTGAATTCACTTAAGGTTACAACATTAATCTGCAATATGCAAAAAAATATTTTTTTATCATCTGAAACATGCTGTGACTTATATTACAAAATGAAATATATAAAGCAATTACCATCAAGTACACAGAACTTGCGCAGAGTACACAAATTTGAATTAATGTAGAATGAAAGAGGTACGTGATTTCAGTAACAAAGAGATAATGAACCAAATACTATATATAACCACTAAAGTAAATATCTTGTGAAAGAAGTAAGTTTCTTAAGTAAAGAAATAACTTCTTAGCTGAAATAAAGATGTATTATTCCTACTAATGAGATCTGGCTCCACTGTAATAATGAATGTCCCTCTATTACAGCACTTAATTGGGAAGAGCATATGTTGCAGTTTCAGCACAGAAAGCTTCTGCCCAGTTTCAGTCGAGGAAGTACAGAGCAGTGAACCATTCAGGCTGATCAAAGCAGAGCTGCATTCACAACAAATCAAATTTAACCGAGTGTATAACGATTGCTAATCTAAATGTTTCTTCCTGTGGAAAACTGCATGGACCATAGACAGGTAATTGCTGGAGACACATCATAAATACTACAGAGCACAGACAAAACCCAGAAGCCTCAGGTATGTCATTTAAACAAATGTTTTCCTAAATAAATATTTTTTAAATTGTCTCTTTATGGCATTTTTTTCTGTTACTACTAGTCTGAAACGTGAGAGAAACCCATTCTCAAATAAATCATTTACATTTATTTTATTAACATGCAGTGTGGCTAAGTAATACAAGGCATTTAATGCCAGAATCAGCTCTGTCATGGTGTGCGGGTATTTTTTGAGGGTTTATGAGGCTGTACATGAGCTGTGACCTTGTTCAATCCGCCTAAAAAACAGGCATCCTGGGACGGAACGAATGTAGCGATGTGAACGCACCACATCAACAGCTAATGTTTTTGGATGAAATATTATAGGGGGGGGCAAGTGGTGTACAGGAACTTGGCATAATCAGTTCTTGGTTTGGATGGGTCTAGACACCTAAAACATACACAAACATGCAAAGATGGAATTTATTCCTCAAGTTAATGAAAAATAATAAACAAGGAACACCAAAAGTGGTTTTATATAAAACTGCACCACAGCAACACGACAAAAAAGCATCAGTCTACATCACCACCCAATTACATTTCTATTTCAGAAATCAGATTTTTGTTTTTGTGGTATCCAAAAGCATTCCATAATGCTGATGACATGTAGTGTTTCATTTACTTTCATTTACCAATGTTCCACATTAAGGAGCCAAGAGTATTAGGACATCTTAAATTTCAAATCATCAAATCCATAACCCAAACAATACAATCAGAAGGCCTGTTCATGCCAAGGTCAAAGTCAGGTTGGTTATCATGGCCAAGTTTGCCTCTACTGGTAGAGCAGCATCCGTCTCCATTAAAAGCTGTTCAAAAATAGCAGTGTATACAAAAAAAAAAAAAAAAAATTGTAATAAATGAGTAATGAATATATCCGTATCAAATCGGCTACTGAATATATAATTGTGCATGCTCTTTCCCCCAATTATTACATTTAGATTACCTCTGCCATCATCTAACAGTTAATCTATTACACTAATAATTTATTAATATAATAAATATATAATCATAAAAGCTAAAGTCTTTAATCTGCCTTGTAAAAATGTTGATAGAAAAATATTATTATTGTATTGTTAAAAAAAATTACTATTATTATTGTTATTATTATTATTATTATATAATATTTAGGCTAACTTAATCTGATAATGAATAATGTTACATCACGTTATGACATAGTTTAGTTGTGTGTTTTTTATGTATTTATTTATATAAAAAACTGTATAAAACTGTACTACTGGGTACAACATGAAAATAATTACTGTTAATCACATTGGTCAGAATTTTAATTTCGGTGCATCCCTACTCAAAAGTAAACATTTTGCAACTGATATGAATGCCAAGAATGAAACAAACAACTGAAACAAATCACTATTCAAACCAGGATAAAAATGAAAAGCACACACTTTAATGCAAGAAACAGCCATCTGTCAATATAGATTTCACATGCATTAGTGCAAAATACACACCATCTGATAATACAAATTTCAGACACAAAGAGGGGAAACAGAGGAAACAGAGTCTTCCTTTTACACAAAGAGAGTGACAATTTCCCATCTCCCGGCGTATACCAGGTGCAATATCCCCGATCTGTCATCTCAACCTTCAGATATGAAGGAGGAAGCTAATATTAATCATTTCTGAGCTGATCTAGAAGAATGACAGAATGATGTGTGCTACCTGTAGCTACATGCAAGCAGGATGTACGAGTTCTCATTCCGCCAATCATGTGCTAGCATTCTCCCACCCACAGCATCTATTGATCATCTTTGGTTCCAACCAGAGAGGTGAAAGCAGAAGATGAAATAAAACCAGAGGGGAAAATCTGTGTAGTAAGGAAGTGGAGTGGATTCATTACAAACCATATGGATAGAGAAAAGCATAACTTCAGGCTTGATTATAACCATGATCAAAGCCATCTCAGGCCAGTCACCTCACATCAATACTTCTGTGTAACGGCACGACCGTCCGTTCGCCAATTAATATGGAAAATCAAAGGCTGAGACAGAAGAGAAACACAGAGAGAGAGCGATGAATTCATAGAAAGGAGGTACGATCAGACTTAAAATTGGCTTAATTCTCCAGAACAGCCTTGCTTCTATTATTAGGGCCAAATTAATAATTCACTATTTGACTTCCCCCTCCATCAGTGTAGTCCGTGCACCCTCTGACAGCACAAGAGAAAGCTCTGAATAAAACATGGTAATGTAATTTATTCTCACGTTAAGGTCTTAAAATGTCTCAATCACGATCTGTCTTGAGTGTCGCATTGACATCTGTGTCCTTCTGCTGTCCAACAAACGGGAAGCGTCGATCGCTATAAATGAGACTAGCGATGCTGTCTGGATAAAAAACATAGAGCGAGTCGATTGGCTGTTGCCAATGCGCTCATCCATAAAATTTGACTGACAGCATTAAATTTCATCTCGCAATTAGCACCTTGCATTGTTCCCCCATCAACTATTAAAATCTCATTAGGCAACAGTTCATGTGTAAGTAAAAGCGGTTGACATTTCAAAACACGGTGTACGCTTAGAGCATGCAAGAAAGCGGTTTATTTGAACATAACCTTACAAAAAAACAAAGTCAGTTGGCTTTAATAATCTCTTCCTTTAAAATGAAGCCATACCTTTTTTTCTCCTCCATCCATTTAAGTCCAACATTAACCAGTCTGATAAGACACTACAACCCCAATCACGATATGAAATGTCACATTGCTTTAATAAGCGTTTCTAAAACATGCTCTGTTTGGCCCGCATGGTTATTTCCGCTCGCCTGACCTTTAACGGGTCTAAAGGTAGTATCTAATGAGTTTGGCTTCATGCAAATGTAACATGAGGTGTGTCAGGTTTAGTGTGATGCTCAGTCATCAGGCTGGGCAATGAATAATAGAGCAGAGTGGTGTGAAAGGGAAGATTTGAACAAGGCTGATGCTCAGCAATTTAAGAGCATCACTTACTCCACAGTGGAAGAGCCGAGACCACACATGCATTGTGAGAGATATTTTGTTTGAATCCTTTAAAGCATGAGCTAAAACGTAACAGGTGTTGATTTGATATGCTAGGGAGCCTCATCTATATGCGCAACATATTATTATAAGAAATTAGAGGGACTTCAAGGTCACTATTTTAATGAAGCATGCAGATCTTGGTGAAATTGGCTATTTTAATTTTTTCTGTGTAATCTGACTCTCATCAACAATTATTATTATCTCCTTTAGATTTTGACCATACATGACTTCAAATTATATTGTTAGACGATACTTAGGCGAAAATTCTGATTAGTTCTTTAGATGTTTTCTACAAGGTCACTGAAATGTGTGAGGAGCTATTAAAAATAGTGTTATTGCAAATGCAGTATATATACTAATATATTTTAAACCTTTTATTTGCAAAAGTTCAAAAGACGTCAGTAATTTTTTTAATGAATGCTTTTATTCAACCAGGACACATTAAATTGATAAAGTGAGGACATTTATAATATTGCAAAATAATACTATTTCAAATAAATTCTGATATTTTTGAATTCTCTTTATCAAAGTGATTATTAAGCATCACAGCTATTAATGAAAATAAAATAATAAACAATAAAAAAAGTTTCTTGAGCACCAAATCAATCATTAGAATGTTTTCTGAAAAATCATGTGACACTGAAGACTGAAGTAATGGATGCTGAAATTTCAGAGGAATAAATCTGACATTTCTGTGGACTGTCCATAACTTTACACATATATTTTTCAGATATTTCACATATCAAAATTGTCTCTTTTGACACCTATAGATACATATGCTGCAGTTCCCACCTGTGGTTTCTTTCTTCTTTCACTCTCTCTCTCTCTCTCTCTGCGAAGATGAGGACTGCATTCATGGGAATGTGTCTGAATTGGCTAATTAAGTTTAATGGCTCTGATCGTCTCTGAACACTGCAGATCTACGGCAGACGAGTCACCTGTGTCCGTGCTATTTAAAACCTTAGTTCAAAATCAGCCCTAAAGTGTCCTCCCTCTTTACCTCTTAAAGAACAACTCGTGCCGCTTTGACTTGCCAGTGGGGTTTTAAATTCACTTCATGGTAGTCTCGTAGGCACAATCTGTAATAATAGAAAAATTACAGCTGCTAAGTGGCGAAAAATCTTAAAAGACATTTAAACTGTGATTTTGTGCTATTGAACTACTCATATGAACTTTCTAACAGTAATACTGTTGTTTAAGGTAGAGGTTAAATCATGTATACAATGTCAGTATGAATGAGGTTCAGAGACTTGGCCTTTGCACTCAAGACTATTACGGCTCTTCAGCACCGGTCCTTATGGGAAATGAAGTGC
>JAUZSZ010000125.1:10573610-10587742 GCA_034780575.1 Labeobarbus marequensis
ATAAGCTACAGAAAACTGAATTGATTGCAGGGATATTTTACATTCTGTACTATAGTGACAGTAAAGGCATTAAAAATATATTCTCTCGCTTCGGTTCATAGTTCCAAAGTATATAATTTGGTCTGATCACAAGTAATTATTACAGTAAAACATTAAGTTGATATCATTATTATTTTTATGTGGGGTTGTGTTTTTCCCATGAAACACAAAAACTGTTATCAAAAGTACATTCACACATGAAAATGAAAACCAGCAGTCGAGTTCAGTTGTAATTTTACATGGTCCATTATACAAAATTATATTACAATCATATAATTACACTATCATGACAGTCTTAGGAAAAGGTGTAAGAACTGTCACAGGTTCCCCTTCAAAAAATTAGGTGCATGACACCCTGACTATGACTTTTAAGAAAGAAGAAAAGTAGATGATGATAATAGAGTGGTGCACCAGCCACGACATGACACCCTGTGTAACACTGACCGATATGATCTGGCACAAAAGAAGTCATTACAACAAACAACCATATCAAAGCGCATGTGGATTTTGCAGTTGGAGGAGACCAAGAGTTTTCAAGGCAATAGTAGAGTAAAAGTCTTCAGCTATACCAAGGATAAAATACGCAGCTGACAATACCCGTGACCTTGATTTCATCATTAGAGGTATTTTGCATTAACAGAGATGTCAAGAATAGCTACATGGAAATACTGCAAAAATACCTGTTTTCAGTCTGTTAACATATTTGTAGACATGCATATTAAAAAGACAACACCTGCGACCAGAAATACAAGTGTAAAGAATATCAAACATAATTTGTATTATGAGTTTGTTCTCATACTATTAAAATCAATATAACATAACAAACCAGTAAAATATAAATCGACAACAAGCAATGTTTAGGGAGTAAATGGAAATATAGGAGATACATACAAATATTTGTATTGTCAAATAAGTCAGATCAGGAAGCAGTCTGTAATATCTAATCTTTATTGTTTTTCGCACAAATTCTTATTTTTGACATTTCAAACTGTTTATCTGTTGAGTAAACACAGGTATGACGAGCCATTTTAGCTTAAAATATTCCCAGTGTTATTCGTCGTAATTACATTTTTACTAGTAAGAATTTAATTAGAGCTCTAATTCATTTTTTACTAGTAACAATTACAATAAGAGAGCTCTCTAATTTAATTACAGAGCTCTACAATTGCATTCTTACTAGTAACAAATGAATTAGAGAGCTCTGCAATTCCATTGGTACTAGTAACAATTCCAATTACAGAGCTCTTTAATTCAATTTCTACTAGTAACAATGGTATTAGAGAGCTCTGTAACTGAATAAGAGAGCTCTGCAATTGCATTCTTACTAGTAACAATTGAATTAAAGAGCTCTAACTGTTACTAGTAAGAATGCAATTGCAGAGCTCTCTTATTCAGTTCTTACTAGTAAGAATTAAATTAGAGAGCTCTCTAAACGTAATTGTTACTAGTATGAATTTAATTGTAGAGCTCTCTAAAGCCGAGAACACACTACACGACTGAATTAATTGTTAATTGAATTGTTACTAGTAAAAATATAATTACGAGTAACGCTGGGAGTATTTTAAACTAAAACGGCTTGCCAATACACAGGTCAATTCATCCTCACCATCAGCTCAACCACGTCCCTCATTATTCCATGCTTCCCAAACGTGCAATTAGCGTACCCCGTGACCTCGTCTCGACCAATCAGAAGCGTCATTGCGCTCACTAGGTAATCCATATTGAGAGAGTCGCTCTGAATCGCGCTGAACACATAAGCAGAGAGCCAAACGGAGCAGGCGCGGTGCGCGAGCGTCTCATGAAGTCAGCCTGACCGTCTGTGCGCCAGACCGAATTGGGGAACAGTTTCTCAGCTGTGAGAATCTCTCTGTATTGTGGGAAGAGATGATTTTGTCTTCGGGACTGACATAACGGTTAAAGGTAATGCGTTTAAACCGCGTATTTTTGTTCCTCTAGGCTTTTTATTGCCTTGTAAGAAACGCGTTACATAACGCGTTTGACCCCATTTCCCACGTTTGCGGGTGACCCCATTTCCCACGTTTGTTTTCCTATTGAAAATTTTCATATGTTTTCCTTATATTTCCTTATGTTATTCTTTTGAATATGTAATTTTAGTTCTAGGAAACGTAGCGGGGAACTCGAACTGTAGACATTAAGTCTAGGTACAATGTCTCGACAGATTCACCTACTTGGAACTGACCTATTTTCTTCTCCAGGATCCTTTTATTCTGTCTGTGTAAGTTACCATTGTCGCGCGTAAAGGTGTTTTAGTGTACAACAAACGGTTTATTCCCTATTTTGCCTATAATGTATTTGTTTTGCTTACGAATATTATATGTACCAGTCTTTGTGGTCTCTTTGGCATGGTTGGGAATTTGAGTAGAATTATGAAAATCTGACCTACTTTTCCTACCCACCGCATCCTTTTTGAGGGGTTTATTTTTTTTATTTTTTATTTTTATTTTTTTGTGGGTGCAGTTGATAGATCATCCTTATTTTTTCTGCCTTTTTTTCTGAGATGTCCTTCCTATGTTGTAATTGACAGTTAGCAGTATACTATTGTCAGTCCAACAGGCAGGTTATATTTAAAGTACACCATCAGGTAAAATAGTCTTTTAAAATAGATTGTTTAGAAGTGTACGTTTTTTTAACTAATAGATACTTAGTACAATAAGAAAAGTACATCACAGTATAAGTGTTTATTTTATATATTTTGTTTAAATATGCATATGCTGCATTATCTAATGTATTAGGCGCTAATAATTTGCATACATTTGTATCAAATCTCTGGCTGAAAAACTGCAAATATGCAAACAAAAAGCCAGGGAAAAAAAATCAATGTATTTTTTAGGAATAAAATGTTCTATAAATCAGGAAAATTATACAAAAACAAACCCTACTATAAAAAGAATAGAGAATATAGCAGTTTGTTGTATGTAAGTGGAGATTTCTGGTTCAGTGCGTGGGAAAAAAATAATTTTGAGAAAAGCTTTTAAATAGATGTGTTGTATTTGAAATCTACAGACGCAAATCGATAAAATTGTAATAAGCACTTAAATGTGTATTTTGGATTTTTTTCTATCCACTAATATTATGGAAGCAAATCAGCCCAAAAATCTCAAAATTTACAAATTCATGAAAAACCAATGGTTTTGACTTGAGTGTCTTGCCTTAAAGCCTGCTATGACAGTCTAAATGTGGCTGGTGTACACTTTTAAAAATAAAGGTGCTTCAAAAGGTTCTTCAAGCGATGCCATAGAAGAACCATTTTTGGTTCCACAAAGAACCATTCAGTCAAAGGTTCTTTAAAGAATCATCTCTTGCTTAACTTTTTTATAATCTCAAGAACCTTCTTTTACCACAAAGAACCTTTTGTGCAACAGAAAGGTTCTTCAGATGTTAAAGGTTCTTTATGAAACGATTTAAACAAAATCGTTCTTCTATGGCATCGTGAAGCACCTTTATTTTTAAGAGTGTAGGCTAAATATATGCACTGGCCTTTGTGTGGCATGTTGTCTCACTAGAATCTGACATTAAATAGGCTTTTTTACGGTAAACAATTATGAAATACAGAACAATCAAACTGCAAAAATAGGGAACATACAAAATATTGTTTTGACCAAGATATCATTTAGAAAACATTTAAAACAAAGATAACATTCAAAACACATGTGGCAATATATTTTACTATGGCCTACAATTTTTTTTATTTTTCTTTTGCTTTAACTGATTTGTCAAACTAGTGCATTCCAATAATTATGCTTTTTATTTATTTATGTTAATCTCAGGCTAAGACCAGCTTTTTTAAAGAGATTTTAAATTAGCTTGTTTCAGATCTCCCATTCGCATTATGACAAATAAGAACTAATTACCCAGCATACTCAAAGAACAACTGTAAAAGGGTTGTTTTAATGATGCCCAATTAAATGAATATTCCATTATTCCACTATTTGTCTTTTGTGTTCAGAGCATGTAGGAGATTATAAACATATGGACCCCTACAGTTTAAGTTGTGTACAATGTAATGTTTACACGAATGTGCGGCTGGCTTATCCCTTATTTAATGTGAATAAATATGCCTAGAAGGAAATTGAATGTAAAAAGAGCTTATAGAGAAAGTAGTGACTTACTTTGATTAGTTTACTATGGGGTATTATACTGTTTGAAGAGATCCTTTCCATACACCATAAAAATGTTAGACTCCCAAATAAAACCAGGAGCTGTAATTATATTTCTTTGATTATACTGTTGTATGCGTTTTTTATTTGTTATTTGTGAGTCGGTGATATTAAATAAACCTGTCCAAGGCACAACGTTTTTATTCATTTCAGAAAGTGAGGGTCTGGAAAGAGTGAAAGGACGCTCTACTGCTTAGATAAAGATTCAAAGTCAATTCCACTGTCAACAATCCTAATGATTATTCACCTCAGGGAGAAAGCCAAAGGAAAAGATGGAGGAAGAGGGGTATGAGCAGAGCAACGATGTGAAGAAAAAGTATACGAACAGACTTTGGGATTATTGATGTGAAAAGAAAGTAAAAAAAGGAGGAAAATCAAACTCAAATGTCAGACTGTGATAACTGTACAGCAATGTCCTCTCTCTTTCCCTGTTTAGCTCTTTGGGACTAATTATGTCAGAAACCTGTGTCTTTCCAGGAAATTGAATGTCTTTTCACCTACAGCGTATTAGCTTGGCAAACACTGTTGTCATAAATGACTTACAGTGTCATTGCGAGTCCATATCAATAAACTCGTCTCCCTGACAACTTAACCACCAGACCGTCTCCACAGTGAAAGGCTGATCTACATATAAAGCAAATCACCACCTGTGCCCACACCGTCATCAAGGCTAGTAAAACACAGACACACAGATGCACCATAAAGATAGTTTGCAATTAATTAGATCACTGTGTCTGGTTAAATACATCAGGAGTAGCCCTTGAAACAGATGGAGGGCTTAGTCGAAACTAACTATACTATGCAAACTTCCTGCCAGTGCTACTGCTACAACTACTTGATTGGCTCCTGTTTTACTCACACACAAAAGGAGTGTCCTCATTGGCTGCAAGTGATGCCCTATTCCAGCTGCCCTTCCATTTAGTCTTGAAATATAGTAGGAGTTTTTGGTTATCTTTTGCTTTTTAGTATTCCTGTAGCTCAACCAGGGGATCATGGCCCTAGCAATGTCAAGGACATGTATTTGAGTTGCTGTGTGGACAAAATATAATAAAGTGTGTAACTTCAAAGCCCTGCCACTTTGGATAAAATAGTCTGTCAAATGCATACATGCAATTTACATGTAAATGCTTTTCTCACAAAACCACTGATGCAAATGCAAAATACAAGAGATATAATTAAACTGACAGCGCATGAATGGACCAGAAAAAAATTAAGGTGGTAATGCAGTGAGAAATTGTGAACATTTTAACATTTGAAATAAGTGAAAAAAGTGTCCTGTATACAAGCAAATGTACAAATACATGCATTGCATGTATTTAAAAATGATCATAATAATACAATGTAAATAATAATGTAAAAAAGATTAAGTGCATTATCATGAATATTGTCATATCTCCAGTAAAAATGTGGGAATATTACTATTTACATGCTATTACTATTTACATGCTCAGTGATCACAAATAGGCTAATTACAATTCAAATATGTGATATGATATACAGTGTCCTTAAAATCTGAATGTCAATGCATTCTAAATTGTTGCCACTGTATTGAAAATGATTGTGCTAACAGAAGGGTAAAAGCCACTGACTTACTCTGGTAAATATTCATATGCCTTGTGTACGCGCCACTGAATAGAATTTCTTCAAAATGAACAATGAAAGTGCTCTGCTTTTATTTGCAGTTATTTTACCTGCAATAACTTTCTCTTTTCTCTCCCTCTCTCGTTTAGCGTGAAGAATTTCGTTTTTATTACCTTAAGAAATGGGGAGTTGCTCCTTGAACTCGAGTTGCGTTAGAGTACAGCAGAAAAGTTGTTTGATGAAGCGTTCTGACTCACTGAGAAAATAGTCAGAATGATTATTGACCAGAATCACTCACATACAGAAATGATAGAAATGCTATTATTAGAATGAGCCAGCACTCCTGTGGTCCCTTACACAGCCTGTATGGTTGATTGGTGCAAACCCTGCCTGATGTCATATTATTCAGGGCAGTCTGAATTATAATGATCTCACAAGCTGTTTACAAGAGTCCCGCACTCATATTACTATGTTTAGTGTCATCATCTTTACCGTGTCCATTTGCCTGTCTCTCTCATGACTCCCATAAGCTGCTTCTGGCCTTGTTGTCAATAGTTTAATCAACAATAATTTGATCATAGACTGTTTTCATCATGAACTATTGAATTAAGGTGTGCATTATCACTTCCATCTGTAGGAAACATCTCTAAAGCAACGAAAAACCATGGAGAAAATTACATTAGCTTCTCTGTCTGTGACTTTTTGGACATTGTGTGCAGAGATCTGGGCCAATTAGATGATTCAGATCAGTGCAAGATATTTTAGTGAAACTGCATTTATTGATGACTCATATTGAACTCCAATAAAATACTCACAGTAAATGGCACACTTCACCTTCAAATGCATAGTGTGCTTTAATAGAGTCTGAATTGGAGACCATTAAACCTTTTTAATGCAGCAGCCCATCAAGACCACTTGTATCTGAAATAGTTAATTCATGGGAGATGGGTGGTTTTGTAATTTTCTTGTAAGGAAATTCTCAGTGGTTATTGCATCCACGTTGCATGCTTTACAGATGTTTGATAGAGTCATCTCCATTTTCAGGAGTCACCTACATGAACAAACACGTGCACATGGATGCACAAATGTGAAGACTTGCATGCACATGCATATATGTGCGGACCCCCAAACACAGGCATAATCAGAGATAAACTCAAGTCCCTATAATTACCTACTCTCAGAGTCTCTCTAGAATATCAAGGAGATCCAGCTGCATCTGCACAGACTCACTGCAGTGGACTCTGGGTAATGGTTCATCCTTCTTCTCATGTAGTGGCATTTTGAGACTCTGAGGAATTAAACTCCCGGATCACATTCACCTTTTGCCGTCAGTTCAATTTCTCTCACTTGTGCATTCCTGAAATTCAATTAAAATGAAAATGGATGAATGGTCGTAATGGGAAAATATTTGCGGTTTTAATCTAAATTTGCTCCACATCTTGAAAGAGAAAAAAAACTGAATTCACATTAACTTCAAAAGTATCTCTGCAGTGTGCCATTCATCTGCCTCAATGAATTCTGGGAAAGACATCCAGGCAGGATCATGCAGAAGGAAGCTGAAGGTCTTGTTTGGACAGAAGACATTAAAGCGGAGGACAAGCTGTGAGCAGGTGGATATTTGTGTGCTTGCATGAATGCTTGTGTGTGTGTGTGTGCGTGTATGTCTTGTCCTGTCTCACCTTCCTGGGCGCACATCTGGGTTTGTGTGTTGGACTCATATTAGTATTCTGTAAAGGCATTGGCATACTGCAGGAGCAGGCTAATTCTCTTTTTAATGGAGAATAAGGCATAGCTGATGGAGTGGGAGAGGCCTCTGATCGGATTAACATCTCAAAGAGCCCCTTGTGCTATCGTAATGATGCTGTTTTCGTATGGTCAGAGTCTTCATAAACAGTAGTAATAGATGAGACTGCACCTTGAAAGAAGTATAATAGAAAGGAAGATCGGTGAAGAACAGTATAGGTCAGTCACAGGTAGAACATTCTCTTAAATTACCATGACAACAGAAAGCGTTATTATTAGATTTGGTTTTTGGTCAAACAACAAATATAGACACATCAATGAGCGTATGTGGACGCATGGATTAAAGCAACCTGGATAAGTGATCCTGAATAACACATCCACTTCTTTCATTCGATGTTGACCAAAGTTGTCCTGATTAGTACAAGGAGAATTTCCAAATATGTAAACATGGGGAGATTAAATTATTTTATAATTGCATTTTCCCATTAATTTTTCCCTAATAGATTTTTTAAAAGATTTCATTAAAAAGTTATATATATGAGCTGGTTGGATTGGTTCAATTATGTAAATAGAAATATATATATATATATATATATATATGCTGGACTTGCACGACTGGCCAATCAGAACTGACCCTTCGCAAAGACCCGCCCTCCTTCATTACTGGTGCTATGTCCAACAAGCCATGTTGTAATGTGTGGTGCTGTAGCACCTCAGTTCAACTGGCAGATAAACCAATCATCTCATATTTATTTAAGCATGAAACATGAATGAACATCAGAAGGTATTTTATTTCAACTGCGGAAAGATGTCAATACACTCCATTTTTCAAGTTTAAATCCATCAAAGTTAATCTACTCTCCTGTCTGATTTGTTGGACAAAATGACGGATTTGGCATTATGATTGGTCAGATCGCCTGTGAATCAAGCTTCCTGCTAAGAGTCAATTCCAAAAAAGCTGCTTCCAAAACATTTATTGAAAGAAAGAAAGAAGGAAGGAAGAAATAAAGAAAGACTTTGACCTCAGTTGCAGAACACCGGATCAAATTATCAGACAGAACAATTAGTTTTATATTGGTTTGGCACTCCCATCTTTGCAAATGAAACCTGGGCCCCAGATTTGTGGTTAGCACAATCCTATTTGATTACACTGAACACAGTGCTGTTGTCTTTCTGTGTGGTTTCCACCCAGGCGAGATTTAATTGCAATCAGGGTTTGTTTTGCAGGGTAGGGAGTCAGAAACTAAACCCTTTGTTCCACTCTGTTTCGCCCAGAGCTGAACGCTGCTACTGAAGTGTGTGTCTGCATGAGAGAGACAGAGAGATTGTGTCACTGTATATTTTAGCATAGCATACTACCGATTATAAATAAACATACTGCAAATGGTAAAGAGCCACTCTGTGAACTAACAATGAAGGAACGCAAGCAATGAAAGCAGGTCAGCAATGCTTAGTGACATTTTCGAATCTTTTCTATACAGATTTCTATAACGGCTAGCATATGAAGTATTTTATAAAAGAACAATGATGCTCCAAAAACACAAAAATATCTTGCTTTTATCCCGTCACCATCTGATACACACTGAATGAGATCAGAAGCAGTCACAGGCTCTTCACAGGCTTTATTTTTTATCACAAAGAAATGATTCCCGTAGCACAAACCTACACAAGGACTCTGACTCTGGTGCCAAAGATCTCTATTTATATGGAAATTCCTTCATTACCTTCATCACTGACACATCAGCTGCAAACCAAAACAAGAAAATAATTGGATTGGCTGGAAATGCTTAGTGCTGTTTGATCCGTGGAGGCAATAGAGATTAGAACAGGCCAAGCTTAAAACAAATTCAAGCCAGAAATTTAATTTAAAAAGTTAATTGAATCTAAAATGGGAGAATCCATATTGGAAATGATGTCTTTGGAAGTAAAATGACCATAAATATCCTGTGGACCCACCTGCAAACTCCAAAATTACAATCACTTTCAGTGGTGTGATATCTGTGGACAGATCTGGGTTTTACTCTTACTGTAAGTGCCAAGACAGCTTTTTGACAGATGGAGCGTTCAGAGCATCACTTCAGGTGCCAGTGCCTCCGTGCACACAAACTGGGACACACAGTGGTCTCAAACGGAGGTTGATGAAGCAGGACTTTTATTTGTCTCACAGCTGTTAGAAAAAAAACATAATCAGGGCATTTGATTTGCATGTACACAGACAAACCTTTCTAAAATACCAGCTTAGACCACCAAGAATTTCATTCCAGTCCAGAATGGTCTACAGCTGGTCTCCCCTCTTCAGTTTGAAAGCTTGTGTAGTATCTCAAAATGTAATATCTGCTAAAAAATAAATGTAAAACAAAATAAGGGTCAAAAACAGGTAAATATATGTTGACGTAACAACAAGCGTCACAAAAACGCTCATAATGAAAAGTCCATCCCCTGTTGCTTTTTCACATCAAAATCCACCGGAATGTTTGTTTAGAACTGTCTGCACTTGTAAATGGTGCTTGATCTGTGCAAATTTCTCTCCTGATTCAGACGAGACAACTTTTTCATCGGAGAAAGAAATATTATGAATACAGGACTCTCATTTTAGCAAGAAGCAACGGTTTGAAAAACATCTTAATGATGGATTTATTACAAACATGGAGTTTCACAAAAAATTATTTGATGGACTGGAACTGTGTGGATTACTTGCGGATTATTGTGATGTTTTTATCCGCTGTTTGGACTCTCGTTCTGACGGCACCCATTCACTGCAAAGGATCCATTGGTGAGCAAGTGATGTATTGCTAAATTTCTCCAAATCTTTTCAGATGAAGAAATAAACTCATCTACATCTTGGATGGCCTGAGAGTAAATTTGCAGCACATTTTCATTTTTAGGTGAAATATTCCTTTGAAGTGCTCATTTCCTTGTGCGACCTTTTGTACAATCAATTACCCATGGCAAAGCTTTATGCATAAATAACCATTTCAATTAATACCTCACTGGATGGGAAGATAGAAAAGGTCAGTTGTGGACACCGACTGGTCAAGGGCACTATCAAAGCAATCAATGATACTTAAAGGCATACAAGCAATCAAAGACTTGTAAATATCATTGCTCACACACACACCATCACACACTCCCATTGTGTGTCCTGGCATCAAGAATCACTTATTTCAGCCCAAAGGAAACATTTACCCTCGTAATTAGTTTATCTAATCAACATGTTTTGCAGAGCTGAGAAATAAACAGCTGATTGCATGGCAGCGAATGGGTATAAATATTTAAATATGAGAGAGATTTACTACTCTGACAATTATATTTGCTTCTTGATTTACAGTCATTAAGCATCACGTTTGCCAAAACAGATTTGGGTCAAGAAATTAGAGTCCCAACCAAATAAACATCAACTTCCTAAAATTGTCTACGCATTTAAAATCTGATCTCATAAACCATCTGAATATACCTAATTGCAGTTTATCGTTTCGACTGTGGTTGACCGTTTAGTGGTAAACAAAGACACCTCTGATATCTGGTTGCAGGAGGGAAGCCGCTGAGCTTGAATAGGTTATTATCATGATGTGCTAAATATAAATTCCTAATAGAGACCAATTGGCTCACTGACTGGTGTTTGTTTTCTGATCGTGACGTATACTGGCTGAGGCCAGAGGACAGGTTTTATTTTACACATCTGCTGGAGAGGGGGGGGAGTTTGTGGGCAGATATTGAGAAATGAGGGTGTCATCAATATCCTTGAGCAGAGATATGAGTGAAAACACACACACATAAAGTGACCAGTGAAACATTAAGGTGGTCTGTGAACACAGCTAAAGCAGATATGATGGGATACAAAGACAACACACACACACAAGTTGCACTAAGGTAGGAGGAGATAGAGTTATATTCCTGTTGCTATAAATAAAAGCTCATTGGCCAACCTTTTTCACACCCTCACCTTAACTAATACTTTTATAGCTGAGGTCATTTGTTCTGTCTGGCTTTTTCTCCTCTCCATCCGCTCACTCTCTATCTTCGAAGGTCATTTTCTCTCACATTCTATTTTCTGTTCTTTCAGCCTGCCTCTGTCAACATCTCTCTACGCCATCCTATATTGTCCACATCTTTTTTCTTTCTTCCTTGCTTTTGACAGAATAATAACAAGTTGACACAGACACACCCTTTAAGTTATTAAAAGGTTATTATGTTTTATGAACTTCAACCATAGTTCAAAACTAAATGATCACTTTCAGAGAAGTAAAATTGAGTAATCCGTGTTACTTTGGGAATTGAGATATGTTAAATATAACCCGATCTGGACTTTGGCATGCATATGATATGCAATTGGTAGGTTTAGGGGTGTGGAGTTGGTGCATATACTATGTTGGCCAAAAAGCATATTATATGCACACCAACAAAGTGTGCATCATATGCATGCAAAAACTGCATATTATATGCACGTCAAACACGTGTATGATATGCACGCCAAAATCAATTCCTGCGTATAAATAACACGTAAATTACAAAAAAATTAATAAATACCGTGCTATTGTTTCGCATTTTCGTGAGACACCTTTCATGAGAAAGTATTTGCAGTTTACACAAAGACGGGAGTAGACGTTAAGGAGTTTTAAATGACCATCAACACACAGAGTTCCATTTAACAACATTAATCCAGGACAAAGACAAGGGGAGAACTGAGGATTTATAAAGGAACAGAAACAAAAGGAGCAAACAAGATGATTGATTAACACAGGTGATCTAAATGAACGAAGATTAACAAAACGGGAACAGGGAATACCAAATAAGGTCAGACAGGAACTAAACAGAAACCAACACATAACAGCAGTCAATACACAAGTCTAAAACCACATTGAAAAACTTTCAAACAAATTAATGTATATATTAATGTATGATTAATGTATAAATTAATACTATGCACACTTCCATACAAAACTTTGTCGTCAATAAGAAGTCTTTTATGTTCAAAAAGGCTTTATTTTTATTTATTTGTGTTTATTTTTTTTTTAAAAAAAGAGTATTATGAAATATTATTATCATTTGAAATAACTAGTTTCTGTTTTAATATAATTCAAATTTTTTTTTATTTATATGATCCTTCAGAAATTCATTTACAAATTAAAGTTAAAAATATAAATATTTTAGAATATATAGAAATATTTAAGATTCCACAGTATTAGGTAAGTAGCAAATTAAATGTAAAAATGTTATACAAATAATATAATTTATAAAGGAAACATTTACATATATTAATTTTTAAAAATCAAACAGAATCTTTTTCATTATGTTCTCAGACCCCACTGTATATTTTTTGAGGCCTACTAACTCCTGTGTGATCGTTCATGCAAATGTTGGTTGAAATGCTAATTAAATGTTTTGTACAAAAACATTTGTTTAGACTGAAACTTAGCAATTCTCAGGGGAGGGTCAGAGACTCTTCTTGTTCTCCAGAGTATTGCTGAAAAGAAAATGAAGAAAAGAACCAGAAGAAGGAAGGGATGATGGGTAACCGGAGTGAGAGCGGAGGCTGACTGCTCATTAGCGTGAGAGGATTTTCACAGCATTGGTTGAGGACTCTCATTTTCAATGCTGACACAAACAGTCTCACAGATGCACACTCACCAATGACAAAGAGACAAATAAATAAAAGAGGAAACAGCAAGTGTAAAAGCGACAAAGAAAAACATGGTATCCATTATTCAGGCCCCACAACAAGGTGAAAGCAAACACATCTGTGCTCATTAACCTCACAACTTCCTCTCAGCTTTCACATCACCACTCCTGTCCGACCACCACGCTGGCTCGTTCTTGAACTGTCGTTTTTTTGCGTGAAATGCAGGGGATAGCTGGTGCCATTTTAATTGTCATTGTTTTTCGGATACATTCAGAGTGTTGTTGTTGTCATATTATAATGAGCAAGAATAAGGCATGTGGGCTTACTGGGGGTCTTTAATGAGGGGACGTTCGCTATTTCCTACATTCAAACAGAGGACAAGACTAAAAACACTGCATTTGTAGAAAACAAACAAACAAAAAAAAAAAAAACAGAACAGAAGTAAATAAATAAATAATATTCCATTTCCAACACCAAAAATGTCACATTAGACTAGGCAGGGATATTGGCAACAATTACACTGCTTTCATAAAGGGGCGAAAAATCAAAGCTCAATAGTTTTCTGTAAAACTTCCTTTAGATGTGTGTAAACAAACATGGGTAAGGCACTTTGAGGGCATGGTACATCAATCTCCTTTCACCCTCTCCACGCCCCCGTCCACCCCCTCTCCATCTGCCAATCAGGTTAATTTGATCGAGCCTGGTTAATCATATCAAATTTAGAATCACAATTAAAGTTGTCAACCCGCCTCTCTCCACTCACCAATTCACACCAGCCACAGCGCTGTCTGACATGTGAATATGCCCATCTATATGACAGTCATAAGAAAATATGGGACTATCTATCTGTCTATCTATCTATCTATCTATCTATCTATCTATCTATCTATCTATCTATCTATCTATCTATCTCAGTGTTTAACTGTTCTTAAATCTCCATATTCTCAAGTTTCTAAACATGTAGGTCAAGA
>JAUZSZ010000125.1:10644147-10656962 GCA_034780575.1 Labeobarbus marequensis
ACAGTTTGTACAGTATAAAAACCATTACGCCTATGGAATGTCCCCACAATTCACAAAAACAAACGTGTGTGTGTGTGTGTGTGTGTGTGTGTGTGTCTAACCCAGCTCTAGTAACTGCTCCTGGGCTTGCTCAGTGAGACAGAGGGCTTGCTGCAGCAGGCCGTAAGCAAAGCGACTCGCAATCGCTGGGGAATCAGCATCTGCCACCTTTCTGTTCCTGTGCAGTGAAAATCCAGTCAGTGAAAATGCAATGGCCACTTCAAAGGCATGATGCTCATTCTAGTATCCAGTAGCAGGAAAGCGTCCTCACCTCCTCACTGAGTACCCATTGATATGGAAGAACTTGAGAACATCTTGAGCTTTGTCTCTGACTCGACTCTTGTCTTTGACACTCAGAGCATCATAGGGTAAAAGCAGAGGGTGACTGCCCCCTCCTGGACATAAACAGCATCAGTATAAACAGCTCAAATAATTCTGGTCTAATTTGGCTTTGAGGCAATTCCCATTGTTAAAGAGTTATATTTAAGCATTGCATTATAATTAATTAAAATGGGGACAGTTATTAAATTAATTCCTGCACTTAGTTTGTTGCCTTAGTACCAATATGCACTTAGTAGTGCATACTACACAGCTCTCTGCAATAGTTGACTAATATTTTTTAATTAAATTTCTTTGATATTTTGTAATAAGCAGGATAGTGTACAGTAGGTTATTATAACACTAGAGAAAAACACTTCAGGGTGCCACTGGTGATAATTTTGCAACATTATTAGTTTATAAAATATTGAAAAATATGAGTGCAAATAGCAATATCAAAGGTTAAGAACTGCATACAGCAAATATCTTTCATTGCCTATACTACTGTAGTACACTACACAATCCAAGAGTTTGTGGTCTGTATGTTTTCTTAACGTGAAGTCTTGTATGCTTTTATTGCATTTATTTCATCAAAATATAGTAAAAGCAATAGTTTTGTGAAATATTTTTACAATATAAAATAACTGTTTTTCTATTTTAATGTTTTTAAAAGTAATTTATTCCTGTAACGGCAAAGCTGAAATTTTAGCAGTCATTATTCCAGTCTTCAGAATCTCATCATGATCCTTAAAAAACCATCGCTGATTCACTGCTCAATAAAACTTTCTTATTATTATCAATTTTGAAAATATTTGTGGTACATTTGTTGATTATCTGATGAATAGAAAGATCAAAAGAGCCGCATTTATTTGAAATAGTAATATTTTGTAACATTATAAATGTCTTTACTGTCAATTCAAATGATTATTTTTTTCTTTAAAAAATTACTTATTCCAAATTTCTGAAGGGTAATATATAATAATGTACATCCATACCTCTTCCACACATACACCACATACCCAGTATTCCTATTTCACAGTGTTTTGTTTCACTGTAATGCGCAGGTGGTTGCAGGAACCCTAATTTAATTCAGTGTATTATTTCTCACAGCAGACCATCTGTAACACACACCTTTACTCTCCAGTTCCTGGAGTTTCCTGGCTGCCCAGATGTGATGATAATTCTCAGCCAACCGCTCTGCCATGGCCTTCAACACCAGATTGAAAGCGCAGTTATTTTTAATCCTGTTAATGTACAAAGCTGGCTGGCGATATATAGACAGTATATGAGGCAATTTCTAAAATGACTTGTAAAATATGTTCAGTTATTTGGCCAACTTAGATTTGAAAATTTTCAAAAAGCTATTCTACAAAAGTTACTCAAATAAAAGCAGTAATCAATGGTTAATTATGTAAGCTCCTATATTTGGTCCCTGTTGGACTGGTTTATATTATATGGAATTAATTGAAGCTGCTTACATACTGATCCCAGGTCAGAGTGACACTGCTGGTATCCACAGGCTTTGGACTGAACGTGGAAGCTCCTTCAAAAGACAGCTATTAAAAGACAAAACACAATTTATGTTCTCCAGAGAAACACAATGCATTTATCTGGTTTGATATCAAGCATTTGTCAAACCGAAGTGCAGTCTGTTTTGAATGCATCTCATGTTCTCTGAATAAGCAATGTCTTTTAAAAGCCTAAGAGCTGTTAATCCAGTCTTGGCAAGCACAGAAAGTCTATTCTGAATCCCAATCGCTTTGTACTGACAGCTGTTTTGTATTGCACATGGCACAATTTATGCAGAAGGAATTTGCCTTGATGCACAGTGGTCAAAGCGGAAAACAAAAACAGCACATTATTGGTCTAATGAAATATGCTAAAACATATTTTAAGAAATGTTAACATTACAGAAAAATTGCACAAATAAAAACAATTACCGGTAAGAAAATGATTTAATATCAGTGCTGTATTATTTATATTATCCATATTTTTAATATTTAATTCCATTTTATTATTAATGTCGTTGTTATGGTTCAAAAAAAGCTGAAGCAACATCACTGAATGTGAATTATACACATTTAGTCTGAGTTGAGACTTTCAGGGAGGATTTTGGAAGCATGTTTAAGTTTTTATGGACGTTTAATCTTTTCTAATGTTCCAAGCATCACTTAGGCACACATATTTTATAACATCTTCTTCAAATTAAATGTATTTTTTGCAAATTATACAGCACTGACATGGTCTCATTGTTGGCGCAATGACTAATTCAAAAAACTAAAATTTGAAAATGAAGGAATAATGGACAGAAAAGTACAGAGAAAGCACAATATCACACACTCTTCATCAGAGCTTTGCAGTTTTCTGTGAAGGTGTCCATTACCTTGCCAGACTGTGAGATCCTCCTAGCTGGGTTGTGAAAGCCTTGTGACTCCCCGTCATTGGTCCTCTCAATGGTCCAGCCCAAGACCGGCATGCATTTCACCGTCTCTTTAATGACCCCTCGATAACCTTCTTTATCCTAAAATACAGAACAACCTCACTGTGTGACAACAGACTGCACACTGCTTTTATAATTTTGTTGAAAAATACTGAATATCTTATGTTGTTATTTGTAATGTGTCTACATGCATATGTATGAGGAGAGTTAGCTACCTTCTCAGACAGAGCTCTGTAAGGTTTTAGGAGTGGATGAACTTTAGCACTCTCAGAAACTCAAGCATCTCTGGGATTGTCACACTAAAAATGCACAAAAATACTGTATTATTATTTACTGCAAACCATTCACACTACACTTTTCAGAAGATGATGAAGTGAACTTCTGAGATTACTGCAGATGGACCTAATGGTCCATTAAATCCCACTCAAGTGGGTCTATTTCACCAAGTTTGGGATGTGATTTGTATTTTTAAGTCTTACTTTGAGGTGTCCAGGGATCGAGGGCAAAATCGTCTCCCTGAATCCATCGCTGAGTGCCCCTCTCGTCCTCCTGTGCAGCTCGGGTCAAGGTGGTGAGGAAGAATCGCCCCAGCAACTGCACTAAGACAACTGAGTGCCAGTTTGAATAGGTCTGCATCATAAGACTGTGGATGAGATTGACAAACAAACAACTGAGTGTGCAATTCAAAATGAAAATCAGTTTGATGCATAAAAAAAGAACAGACACCCTATTCTAAAAAAAAACTATCCTTTTTATTAAAATAATTAAACACTCCTTTGGAGAAATGAATTGTGTTTTCACAACATTTGAAATGAAGGAGTCTTTTCTCACTTTTTTAGCAAGAGCACTGAATATCTCCCAAAACAGCCTTCTGGTCAGACGAAGTTCTTCCTCTAAGGCTGAGCCAAAGCCAGCACATCCATCATTCCGACAGTAGTACTTCCTGCTCTGCTCATAATGATTGGTCAACAGCTGGAAGAAGCAACCACAGTGATATGCAGAATTGCTGTAAGACAACATAATTTTATATTTTATTAATTTAATGTTAACTCTTTAGACCTTGCGTGGCATCTTGGAGTTTTCTGATAGTTGAGATTATGCAGCAGAGACTGCAACATGGAGGGATTCAGTTTTCTGTGGGAACAAAATTGTTATAAAGAAATGATACTGGGTTATAAATAAATAGACTTACCCAATATGGGATTGTTTCTTAATATCTGATCCTAAAGTCAGTTCTAAAAGAGCAAGAAGAGGTAGACAAAGATATAATAACTCCAACTGTAATGGTTTATTATGTGCAGAACATTCACTACTGTAACTGTTCCATTCATATTCATGGCTTTTACTGTATAATAAAATCAATCCAACAAAAGCAAAATCGAACATCCTCACCCACACACTGCCAGCAGACAGTCCTGGATGGCATCTCTCTGGGCCTTGGTCAGTCCACTGGCTTTAGAGAGGCTGTAGACACCCTGCAGGAGCCCGTCCACCAGCCCAGTCCTCAGTGAAGAGGAATCACACAGCAGAGAGGAATATTTACTCAGCAATGGCAGCACAGCCACACATATGTATCTACTGAGGACCAGTGCCATATCTATTCCACCTAACTCCGTCTGCAGAGAGAGAATATATACATATACAAAGCTCTGATTTTTCAGCAACTATTACTCCAGTCCTCAGTGTCACACAATCCTTCAGAAATCATTCTAATACGCTGATTTGGTTCTCAAGAAATATTTCTTATTATCAGCGCTGAAAACAGTTGTGCTGCAAATAGAAATCTTTTGTAATATTATAAATGCCTTTACTGTCACTTTTGGTCAATTTAATGCATCCTTGCTGAATAAAAGTAATAATAATTTATAATAATAATAATTTTTCTAAAAAAAAATATTAACCCCAAACTTGGTAGTGTTACTTCTATGTTTTGGTAATCTCTTAAATTTTACAACTACAGGACCCACACGTCAATGGTTTGGCCTGCTTTAGGGGTGACTGAAAATATATTTTCTTTTTATGTTGCATTCAGACAGAGCTGTTGAAACATGTAGAACAGAGAGAGCTGTTGGAATATGTAAACTTAAAACTGCAAGCCTGTAAGACCCCCATAACATTTTTTTTGGCATCCACTCTGGCATTCAAACCATAATTAGGGGATTCAGATTTTCAGTAAATAAATGACTTAAATTTCAGATTTATTCATCACACAAAACAACTGTTTGACTTCAAAAGACTTGGAATATAGTGCACGAGTTGAAGCTTTGATGAGCTCCAAAAATGTCATAAAACATCAAGAGCTCCATCTCCACTTATTTGCATATTATGGCAAAAAGCACCATAGAGATTCAGCTCAAATTCCTTTTGTGTTTCACAGAAGGTCACATGGGTCAAAAAAAGGTCATATCGGTTTGAAATGACATAATGACTATTCAAATTTGGGTGAACTTTTCCTACATATCATGTCTGCCACCTTACAGCATCCATGTTAACAGTCGTCTGCAGGTATGGCAGGAAACCATTCTCCAGTAGATGTAGCAAGAACTGCTGGTCCTCAACTCCATAAACCCAGTCAAAAAACAGCACCATGGCTGCTTTGTGATCCGGACAAAATATCCGAGACATGTCAGGCTCCACCACTAGATCATCTGAGTATAACAAAAACAAAATATTTTCAACCACCAATTGATCATTTTAGACATAAAATACCCTACTACACATCTTTGCCAGCAGCTCCAAACTAAATTTACAGAATTTATTTAAAAACTGAGCTCAGATGCTCTCATTACAATGATTTAATTTTTTAAGAAAGATAAATCAATAGACAGGAAAATTATTATTTTTACATCATGAATGTATATTTTAGGTAAATTCAACAAGTCAACAAATGCACACAATCATATGCACCTGTGTTTACAAGTGGTAAACTAAAAGGAATATTGATGATTCCCTCCAGATCCTCTCTGGGAACGAGAGACCTCAAGATTGCCCTGATCCGGATGGCCTCACCCTTCCCCGCTTCTATAAGCTGCAGGTCATTTACACACACAACAGAGACACCCATTAGCAAACCTTGAAGAACCTTTCAAACCTTTAATGAAAACTGACTATGCCCTAAAAAGTAGATAAAACCAATAAGCCCTTTCCAACTAAATCCTTCAAGCACATTATGAGGCTCTTATCTAGCTTTCCCAGCGGGTTTCCTGAAACACTTACATGTGTCTCAGGGGCGCAACGACCCAACAGATCAATGAGAGCAGAGTAGAAGGTCATTATGGCGTGTCCCATGTGAATGACATCATCATCTTCATCATCAAGCATGTCACTAGAAGTGAAGGTCAGAATGAGATATGGGCATGAACGGGAATGGATAAGAAAGGATCGAAAATCGAAACATAACACTCACAGTGTCCGGTTGGAACTGTGTGTACTGGCTGCACTGGTTCCATCCTGCAGGTGGGAAATTCTGATGGCCTCCTCCATAGTTGCTAGAAGACCATTTCCCCCCTCCCCTCGAAGGGCGGGGCCAAAGCACTCAGGTCGGCGAATCAGAAGCCTCACTACCACATAGGCGTTCTCTTCAACACTCTCACCTGTATGAGGAGAATAACCAATCAAAACCAACCAGAGGTGTGTAATTAGGGTTCACTAGGTCTGGATTCAGGATTAAAACTGCTCATTACCATTGCAAAATACTGCAAAACGCAGGAAGTCCAGGTAACGTTCTCCCTCTACAGGATTCCAACCAATATCTGGGTATCCTTTAGAGACCAGCAGAGCACAACTTCGCAAACCACAGCCTCCCAAATACTGCACCACCTGTACAAACAAAAAACCAGTACAGACAGTTCAATATCACCAAAAGTCAGAAGTGGTGTAGAAGAGAGATAAAAGAATAAGTCAGTGAGACATACTTTCTCCAGATCTGCCTCTGTAAGAGCAAGCGCCAGTTCGTTGTTGTCCATGACAGAAGCAGCCGCCACATCCAGAGGAGTTGAACCTCTCATTGAGGGAGAAGCTGATAAGAAAAATCATATTTATTTTGTCCACTTCCTTCAAAATGTTCAGGTTGTAGGTTATTTATGAGTTTAACCAATCAGCCCAATATAAACATACCAAGTCCAACATTACTGTTGTCCAGCAGGTAGCTGAGATGATCAAACATGGCCCTCTGATTATGCTGACTGATTCGACAGAAATAACAACGGAAACGACAGCAGTGCGCAACCATCTTAGGGAACATGATTTCCTTAATAAGGCCAGAGGATAAGAGTTAGCAGAGCACCTCATGGGAGTGAATAAATCAAAACACTGCACTTAAGTTCTAATTTGAGTGGTTCAATTATGTAGTTGACATTTTACAACCGTAATGAACGAAGAAGCTGATAATCACTGCAAGTACTTGATGTTAATATGATTATTGCCTTAGATTCTCTAGCACCAAGGACATTCACCATAACTTCCATGACGGTCTCATGCATCCCCAGAGCTCTCATCAGATTAGGATGCTGATAGAAAACTTTGCTCACGATGTCACTACACAAGAGAAAGCAGAGGTCTCAAATTAAGAATAAAAGTGGCTTGGACATAGTAGTCCATCAGAAATATTGGATAATTTAAGAAGTGAAAACTGTTTGATGGGATGTGTCAAAATACTCCATTCAGTGCCTGATTAGAAATGTCACTTTATGATGCATTTGTACTTAATCTTAAAAATACACTACCGTTCACAAGTTTGAGGTCAGTAAAAAGAAAATTGTGTTTTTGTAAGAGGTCTCTACAGTAAAAACAGTATGGATAATATTATGGAATTAAACATAAAAAAAAATTAAACATAAAATTGAAAAATAAATAAATAAATAAAATACATTAAAATTCCTATTTTAATGTTTGTTTGTTTTTCTAGATATATTTTATTCCTGTGATTGCAAAGCTGAATTACTCCAGTCTTTGTCACATGATTCTTCAGAAATCATTTGGTGCTCAACATTTTTTCAACTTTTGTAGAAACTGTTTTTTTAGTGTATGTTCATTTTTTCTATCATTTAAAATGCATATATTAACATTATATTACCTAAATTAAAATTATCAACTTAAATATCTTCCTTTCTTTGGGTTTTCAGTTAGCTGCAATTTTAACATCTCTATTCATAAGAAGAACTTTTTTACACAAAACTGATACAAAAAAATGTAAAATAATCATATTCATTTCCAAGACTGATGCTACTCGCATGCTATTTGATAAGATAATGTGAAAATAAAGCATAGTAATGTTTGAAATTGTTAGCATTGCATAATGTTTCACTTTTTTTAACAAAATACTACTTTTAAAAAATAATCCGTAGCGCACAGTGTATACTGTGCAGTATACAATAAACAATTATATAGTACAACATTCCAAACCCAGTCATCTTCTCTCACCCCAGTCCTCTGATCATGAGTTCCACAGACGTCTGGCTGATACAGTAAGCCTTCTGTAGTGGTGTAGACATCTGGCCTCCCAGCCCAGCATACTGTTGTTGCAGCAGACTGAAAACAGCAGGCACCAGAGCTGGGTCTTCTATTGTCCCCTCCTGGGCCCATGCAGCATGGTCTCTGATATCAGCTACTGTAGCGAGACTAGAAAGAGAGAGGTCTGTTTTAACTTCACTCATCTGGTAGGTAATTGAAAGAAATAGTATGGTTTTACAAGTAAAAGAATCAAGATGGTGTATTAATACAGTTCATAACATAACAATGTGATCCCAAAATAATGAAAAAGATCATTTTAGAGAGCCAAAAGAGACTGGTAGTGTTTCCTACCAGGTTTGAACACAACCTCTTGGGGCAGGCCAGACATTCTCCTCTTTAAATTAATTATTTTATCCAATAGGCTTTGGAGGTGATTCCTGACTGATTGATTGTCCTCATCCTCATTCTCTGAATCAATGTCTAACTCAATTCCTGTATTAAACAAAGAAAAAAAGACATGAATAAATGCATATAAGAGGTCATAATGCCAGTTGATGGCTGTCGTCCTAATTGGCTGCGTACCACAGTGGCTCATTAGATCCTGATGAAATTCCCACATCAAATCTTGGATGTTCTCTGGACATGGACACACTTCCCGGAAGCTCAACATCATGTTTATCTGGACAAAGAAAAAAAGGACACAACTCATTAGGGAAAGTTCAATCGGCATTGAATAAAAATTCATCCTCTTTTCAAAACGCATGTTATTGGTCTTACTGTGAATTACTCATTTCATTTAAAACATTCTTTTTTTAAACCTTGTATTTAATCTAAATCTCATAACTCAATATTTTTGTGAAACAACAATGTGAGTAAATAATAACAGAAATACACAGTCCAATACAGATAACCTATGATCTCTGACCTGTTCCTGAGGTGGAGAACGGAACTCTTTAGTATTGCGTGCAGTGAGGAAGTCACTGGAACCTACGAAGTCACCTGAGAACAACATCACAGCTTCTACTCTGTGACGCACCTGGCAGTCACACAGATACTTCAAAAGGTGGCACACCTGATGATGAAAAATGAGAAATGGTGAGAAAGGGAGAGAGAATCCGGTCAAAAAGGGGCAACAGTGTTGAATGACATAAGAATGAGTTACAAAATGTTCATTTTTGAGTGAACTATGCCTTTAAATGAATTGTGCCAACCTGTAATTTGACAGATTCTGGAAGCTTCATCTGAAGAAGACTTTGCTGAGGGACATTATCCTCCCAACCTCTACCCTCCTTTTCCTCTCTTTCTCCATCACATTCTTCCAGTTCATCCATCTCTTCTGTGTTACATGTTCCTCTCATGTAACTGGCTGGCAGGATGAGACTAAACACGGCCTCCAGATCTGTTCCCTCATACACACCCATCAGCAGGAGTGTGTGAAGTAAACTGAGCAGAGGAACCATCAGGAGCTCTATGCTTTCCCCTGCAGGATCCCTCATACCCTGCCCTACTGCTGTCACTGCCTCCTTCAGCACTGGTACGACAACATCCTTTAATACATCCAGTGGGAACTCTGGGCTGTCTTGGCGAAAGTTACTCCACAAAGTCCAGCCCTCATCTCTATCCATCACATCTATTTTATAAGCGCTGATGAAGCAAGGTGATGCAAAAAGGATTCTGGGCCATAAAGAAGTGCCGAGGTCATTTCCTGGGAATCTCTGCACCTTCTTATTGTTTTTGTAGAGTGTAATAGACTGTGTGGTGTCCGTCATGGGTACAATGTATTCATGGTTCATGGAGTGCCTGGCACTGGCGTGGGCACTGAGGTGGGTGTTGATGAGGTGGTTGTAGTAACTTGTCCGCAGGTGACCTGGCATTCTAGAGCACTGCAAAGAGAACAAGAGTTGTGATTGGTCCACATGGCTGCAGAGGGTGTGGCTTACATGTGTGTTTCCATGAGCTGAAAGGGCTGAGTAAAGACGAAGGGTGTGATCATGGAACTTTAGGAGATTACACAGTTCGGACAGTTCTAGAATGTCCACACACCTGAAAGAGGGAAAAGAGGATAGTCACGGAGTAAAAAAGTATTAGAATTTTTTTTTGTTTTGGTCACATTTTTTATAGATTTGTATTTTTTAAACAGCAGTTTTTGGGGGTTGTGGGGAATAGTTTTAAATATTCAGACGACACAAATTAATTCAGAAATTCAGAAGTTATTGTAAGGTTATCTGAACAAAAAAATGTTATCTTAAATTATATCTTCAAAATACAAGTCTATTAAATACATCACAAAACAATTACATTTTTCTAATGTCATGATTAAAATTTAAATGTACCAAATTCAAATTGAAAACTTTAAAATACACCACCCAAAAATTCTATTTTGTTAATTGTCACATTAAAAAAAAATATCTAGCTCCATAGATAAAAATGGCAAAAATGTTGAAAAGTGTGTAATGTTTTATAGATTTATATAATTCTTAATGTATTGATTTTATTTATATTGTACAAATATTACTGTATCATTTTAATATGTAGTATTTTTAAACAGCAAGTTTTTTATTTGAAAATATGCTGCAAATATTCAGATTAAATATTACATTCGGAACTATAAAAATGTCACAAAACGATGAAATATGCCACAATGTTGTTAAATGTTAAATGACAAAACTGTAATATTTGGTTATTTTTCTAGCTCCATAAATAAAAATGGCAAAAAATTTTGCAGTTACTTGACATTTTTAGCATGACTTCTGACCTGTTCTCCTCGGGTATATGCAGGGTCATGATCTGCTGGATCTGAGTGCAGCGAGCTCTCCAGCCATATCTCTCCTCCAGACGGCTCACTTCCACAGGCTGAGCGTGGTCAGGTAGTCGGGTCCATTGTATAGGCGTTAGGTGTTGAACACACAATCTAGTTGGACACTGAGGTTTTGCATTTCTTCTTTCACTCTGAAAAACTCCCGCTGATAGCAGCATCACATTCTGTGGGCAACAATACAAATCCATAACCTGCAGCAAATATTATAGGGTAAGCTATACAGAAACAAAGTCATTTGATGTTTTATTTCTTATGTGCAGAAATGTAATTGGCTACAGTATAAGTTACATATGGATATATAATATAGGCCTAATCTGTACTCTTGTTCTGATCCAAGCCAGAAATGGAAGTGTTGCAAGCCATTTTAAGAAGACTGACACTGCATTCAAGGTTTTTATTTATTAACACCAAAGGAGATACTGCTAGCAATGAAATGTATTATTTGCAAGCTTGCAAGGACACCCACTGGGCTGAAAGATGCACTTTTTCAGAGATTTATTTGGTCTGGCCATGGAGAACAGAACTCATGAATTGGTTTACTTTGATACGTCCCAACTCAAACTGGAAGACATTAGAACTTGTGGCTTTAGCAAATACAGCAGGGAAGAGCTTGGTTCCAGGTTCCACCTACAAATAGAGAGACATTGCTGAGGTCAAACTAAAATAACAGACTAAGGAGAATGCACTGTATGTAAAACAAAGTGCTTAGAAAGTGTTTTGCTTTTTGTTTATCACTAAAATCACAAATACATAGTCGATACATGCTTGAAATTATAGCATTTTTCAAAATATAAGCATAGGTTATTTTATGGGATAGTATATATCCCAAGATCATTAGTAAACATGAATGTATAACCTATATGATATATGGTATAATATGCAAAGCTAAATATTTGAATGGGAATGCCAACACTGCTAATTGATGTTTACCTGGTAGTATGCTGCAAGTTCTTTGCTATTAGCAGTGAATGTCAGGAGCCCTGTTGCGGTGTCAACCAGACATTCAATCCCCAAGCCACTGTTGTTGCGACTATGGGATAAACTGATGCCCTCTGCTGCACACACCATGTAACAGCTGCTACACTTGTGACTAACAATTGAATATACACATACTAGTATTATAAATAATTAATATACTATTATAGTATTTATTAGTTTTAGTTTACAATAAAAACACTGAAACACACACAGAGTAAACTTATATATTATGTACCTTCAGACATCATAACAAAAGAAAAACTAGCTAGTTTACTTTGTTTAAAGACACCGCATCTCTTAAAGGTCCTGTGATTCTTACCTCTCATGAACTTTGCCCCATTGATCCCCAAGAGTGACTGTGACTGTGACAAGAGTGCATATGCTGTCCAGGTCAAAGGTCACATCATGATGGCAAAACTTAGTGGTTACCCACCCAGCCCAAACATAAAACGGCTCCTGACTGTAGGGGATTCTCACAGAGTAATAATACTGCAGTGAGAAACATGGCAAAAGAGAGATGAGATTATGTTAAACCCAGCCAGACCAAAACTACTTGTTTCAAAGATCCCATTCAGTGATCCTGAAACAAATGGATGAATAAGAAAAGGATAATTAACTACCGTAGTGCAATGAACAAGGCGGCTGTTTTCATCTTTCTCAATGGCCAGCACTTCCTCCAACAGACGTGCTGATGAGTGGCTGGTGTTTAACTCTGGTTTCTTCTTCAGCAGAAACCTACAGCCACCACTTGATAAAGGTATAATAAAGACA
>JAUZSZ010000125.1:10689777-10699924 GCA_034780575.1 Labeobarbus marequensis
AAACAATGCAGATTTATTTTCACAGCCACCTTTGCTCAGATTTACCAAGGGTGCCAATATTAGTGGAGGGCACTGTACCTATAAAACCATATTTTTGGGAAATAATTAGCTGAAAAATCCCCCCAAAGCTAGTTAGTTAAATAAATAAAATAAAAAATAAAAATAACTAAAAAATGCAATAAATAATCAACATAAAATAACAATAAAGTAAATATATAATACATTTTAATATAAAAACTATTTAAATAAAACTAATAAAAAATGTAAAATACATATTAAAATTAAAATTAAATGAACAATTGTTCAATAAATCAATAATTTTAAAACAAATCAATACAAAAATAAATAAAATATAAATCAATAAATAAGCAAAGTGGTAATTAATTGGATTTAATTCATTAGTGGTAATTAATCTCCTAATTGGACATCTAAGTAAAGGTTTGTCCTGTTATGTGTGCGTATGTGTGGGTCAAACTCTCACCGAAACCATCTTGCCATCAGAGGGCATAAATGCAGGCCGGTTGCTGATACGGAGTTTAGTCTGCAGGGTGTTGAAGCTGATTTCCAGCTGACACTTCTCCTGCACTTTGGGAGGTTTGTGCATCCTGCGATAATCTCGGAAATCCTCCAGCTTCCGCTGCATCTCTGACATGGTCTTCTCTGGCACACGATTCTCCAGCCAGGGAATGGTACGTCTGATCCACTCCAACAGCTAGAGAGTAGAGGGAATATTTATGTGCAACATGTGTCTGTGTGCAGTGTGTGGAGTGTATCTGATGCGTGTTTACGTCTCCTGACCTCACTAGCCAGTCTTTCATAATCTTCCATCAACTTCTCATTTTCCTGATTCACTCCCAGCACCTTACAGATCCTGTTAGCAGCGGTTTCAGCCTGAGGGAGAGAAACACAGTAAGAACGAAGGTAGTTGATCTGCTCAATCTAGCACAAGCAAATCTCAATACCTGTTCAGCTCCAGCAAAGGCATGGTAGAAGCAGGACACATATGTCATAATAGCTCTCTCATCAGGCTTAGGGGTGTTCAAGATGTCTGCAGGGAGAGGAGATGAGATAAGGGACAACTACATAAAGTCAAGGTGGAAATAAGGTGCGAGGGAAGAAAATATAAATACTAAATGAAAGCACAATTAATGTATATCTGCCAAAGTGGAAAATGAGGAAATGCCTACATGGACTGAAGGGGCTGTACTCTCAGGCTATATTTCTAACACTTCTAGAATGAGCTCAGGGATAAGATGTATCTTCTGAGCCTCTGCAAAGATGTGATATTAACTGGAGATATACATCAAGAATGTCCTCTCATCTGGCCTGTCACTGCTAACTAGGGCTATGGAGCAAAAGCCACATTTTGTAATACAATGAAGCTAAAAAATGGCAAATTGTTTCTTGAAAACAATATTGTCTTTTTGCTGCTTTATTGTACGAAACATGGGACTAGCCTGAGTCTAGAGACTACTAAAATAAATTTAAGAGAGTTTTTCTTTGCCACAGTCAACATATAGACAATACTCAGTGTAGATGCCATATTTTAGGTAAAGGTCTTATGTCACAAGCTTTTTGACAACATAACATTTTTGTGAAATATATATTTTAAGTGTTTAACTGTCTGAAAACTCTTCATTCAGCTGGAATGCTATATGGAGTATTGTGGAATTTTATATGCTTATCGTTTACCCTCTGCATCCAGCATTTTGGGTATGTCCAGGTGTTTTTCAGCAATGTCAAATGCTAAATTCAGATTACCCAATGGATCATCCTGCAGACAGACAAAAGGAGAGAAAAGGCATACTACTTCACCAATAAATAAAGCATAAGAAATAATATGTCACCAAAAAACCTAAATCAACATAAATCAAAATAATTTCCATGCAAACGTTAGTGTCAGTATTCCGGTGTCACTATAAAGAGAGAGAAAACGCTGAAATTATTAAAAAAAAAAAAAAAATAGGATTTCAAATGATTAATTAGTTAAAAGTTATCTGAAAAGGAAGCACTGGTAATACTGAAAGACTAGTTGCACTTTCAATCCAAAGGCCTTTTAAATTACAAAAAATAACTACACTACTGTTCAAAAGTAATACTTTTAGTTAGTAAGGATGCATTCAGTTAATCAGAAGTGAAAACATTTATGATACAAAAGACTATTTCAAAAAATGCTGTTCTTTTGAAATTTCTATTCATCAAAGAATCCTGAAAAAAAATGTATCAAGATTTCCACAAAAATATTAACTGTTTTCAACATTGATAATAAAAATATAAGGTTTCTTGAGCACCAAATTAGCATATTAGAATGACTTTTGACGGATCATGTGACACTGAAGAATGGAGTAATGGCTGTTGAAAATTCAGCTTTGCTATCAAAGGAATAAATGACATTTTAAAGAATATTAAAATAGAAAACAGTTCAATTTGAAATTGTAAAAATATTCACAATATTACTGTTTATACTGTATTTTAATCAGATAAACACAATTATTTTAAAAACATCAATAGTAGTTAGACTAAAATATGAATCGATTCTTCCGTTTTGCATCCTAAGTGTGCATGTTTATGGTTATTATGAATGCATGCATTTGTGGATGTGTGTGTGAGCAGAGTCTGGGGATCAAGCTTTTGTTCTCTGTGTCAATAAAAATCTGTATTGCAGGACATCAGCAGCTGCAGGGGATCCAGAAGGTCCTGGGCCCTCCTGATGCTCGTGTCCAATGCTGGATTACCCCATTCAAGCTCACCTGGAGCCGTCAGTGACAGCTGAAAGGGATAGAAATGTCTGTGTGTGTGGGTAAGTGCACAGAAGGTCAGTCCATCCTTCCAGCTATTGAAGCCACAAAAAAAAAATAAGATAACATAAATAAAAATATGATTGTACATGCAATAAATGAGACATGGATCTACTACAGACTAAAAGCCAAGCTTTTAGTTTTAGAGAAGGTCCTTAGATTCCTCAGATAGAGAGTGGGAGTGTGATGAACTGTTGAGTTTGATGAAGATGTTAGACACACATACTGTAAACACACACCATCTGTGCAGTGAAATCAACAAAAGGGAACATCAGGATGTTGTGGCAGACATGTTATTTTACTACTGTGATAGGACTGTTAAATCAAATGTCCCAGAGGATCAAAGGTTAATCTGGGGTCACACTTGAGACCTTGTTGAGTTTGGTGTAGTCAATGAGGTCAGGCCTGTGCCTGTGGATGAGAGCGCACAGCGCCAAGCCATCCTTCCAGCTTCACCAAAAAGAGAGAATCAGGGTCATGTTGGAATTAACAGATGTTTAACATATCATTGAAAATAATAGAGTATCTGTTCAAACTAATATTAAAATACAAACCACTGATATCACCTTTCAACATCTTTTGCACCCCAAAAAAAAAGCCTCACCTGACATGGAAGTTTTGAACATTGACATTCCTGTAGGGGGCAGTCTTCCTCTGACACCACAGCAGAAGACCCTCTTTGGCTGAAGTTTCTGAAAGATCATTATATCATACAACACATGACTGAACATGTAAGTTTCTGGCTGCATCTGTTTTGAACTGAATTAGATTTTTGAATTAAAAATTTTAAACTAAATACAGTAAAGTGTAACTGACTTCAGCATGAGATGAATTCCACCAACCAATTCTAGAAGCATTTATTCATTAAATTCAATATAGCATAAAAATGGTGCAGATGTTGTGTGTCATTTTATGTTTGGGACTTATTTTCTTTACCTTCAACAGAGATATCCTGAATGGCAAAGCGAAGGATGATGGTCCAGATCATTCCGAGAGTCATTTTCTCATTCCCATCCACAATTTCTGCAAATTGCAAAAATATGACAGGAAAATCATTTGTCAATTAAATAAAGGGCTAAGCCACCTAAAATTACATAAAATACAATATATAGGATATATAGGATTTTAAAATAAACTATGTGACATGCAAAATTCATAATCTGTATCCCCTAATTACTTTATTTATTACAAAAATCATAGAAATCAGGATTAAACTACTGTTGTGCAATAAAGCATACCTTCAGCTCCAATGGAGACCAGTTTCACTCCTTTACTGGTGATGAATTCAAGGGCTTTGTTGACATTGGCTATCTTGTGAAAACGCATCTTTCCTCTGTCAGGCTTGGGCAACCTCTCACCTGCCAAAATACAACATGGTATGAAAAATGTATTTGGTATAAAATATGGTTTACTTTGGATCAACATACAAAACTGTCCAGTTTATCCTTACATTGTAATTATTAGGACCACAAGCTGTAATTATTGACATGATCATTGCGTCTGCTTCACAGAATAGATTACTTTGACACACTCATCTCCGTCTGATAACAGAATACTACCTGATTGCATGCAAGCTTCTTTGAAACAATATCTATTGTGATATACAAATAAACTTGATATGAATTTACCTGAGATGACTTCAAGCAGCAGCATTAGCTTGAGACCATTTCTGAAGTCTTCCTCTATGTTCTCAATCTGTGTCCCAGCTTTCCTCAGGTGAGAGTTACACCAGGCCGTGAATGTCTGGGAAATGAGTACAATATACATCAACATACAGTTCTCCAACTTTACATAGACCTATGTCTTACCGGTCATGCACACTAACACGCAAATCTTCTTATACCCTAACAGTCCTGCAGTCATTGGCATAGCATATGTATCCTACAATCAACATTCATCAAATGCAGAATCCTTGCACAAAACCACAGTGTGCATAGTTACTAATCCAAATGTGTGGCAGTAGACCAGATTTAATCTTAAGACTATTAAGTCTTAACAGGTTTGTTGTGATACAATTAAAGAATTTGACACCACTTTCAGGTCAAAACCTCACTGCAAGGGGGACTGCAGAGGACCGTGCCAACAAAATGAATCTTATCTGCACCAAGAGAATAGGTAGTAGGTAGTTCTTCAACTAGTTCTTCAAACTCTATATGAAAAAAGATGAGGAAAATGTGTGACTGTAAATAGCAGAGATTCTGCTCTTGTCCAAACTCCTACTTTAATTAATGATCTTTGAAAGACATTCGAATTATGAACAGGAAGTGTAGTAAGATCAGTCAACGAGACAATAGAATAGCACTGGCATTATAAAACACACACACACACACACACACACACACTTGCACTGAACACATGAGCATCTACACTTGAGTCGAACACTGAGTTCATCCTCCAGAAATAACCAGCACTTAACAACAAGTAAAATAAGCTACAAAGCTGGAAACTCCCTGCTGCTGTATATCATCCTGTGCATCATCCTGTGATTGCTCTCCAGAAACACTTTATGGTCACTTAAAATTCAGGAACATCTTCCCACACATCAGCATCTAAATTCCAGAATGAATAACATTTTGTCCACTAAGGTTAATGCTATTAGATTATGTTGGGACTAATCTACACTAACAAGTATAATTTACTATTGAGCACAAAGACTTAAGAGTTACTGCTTCAGGCCCTTACTACTTTACGTTTAGAGCTACAGTTAAAGAAGCAAATTATAACTCTATACTGGACTCTTTGCTGCCCGGGTCGAAAATTAACATTCTTCAGGCATCAAATAAGAGTTAAAATTGGTTAAATGGTTTTACAAAGAGATGGAGACTGGCTAATCTCGAGTTACAGAACGACCTGTGCTGCTTGCACGAAAATGTAAGTTGCTGCTACTGTATATAATTCCACTGTCAGATGGATATAGTATATATATATATATATATATATATATACACACACACACACACACATTTTCTCATTTAAAATGAAAAAAAAGTTCATTTTGGATTTGGAATTATAAACAAATCTAATCTAAAGGACAAACGTTATCTAAATGACACAGTAATGCTGGGTACCATTTCATGGAACAAAATGTTGCTGTACTGCTGCCCACATCTGTATTAGGTTGCACTCTCAAATCCACCACTACCCTTTGGCCATTTTTTAGACTCAGTGGAGTTTCTTTTTAATCCCTCAAAGCAGGTTCAGTCATTGCTGGGCAGATGAAAGCTTTACTGTGGACTCCAGAGTGCATTCCTACGAGGTAAGAGTGTAAATTTAGCACTCTCTGCAGAGTTTGTTTCTGATAAGAGACCTGATGAAGTAGGCTTACATGGAGGAGAGAGATGTGAGTGAGAATGCAGTGAATATAATGTGTGTATTGCAATGCTGTGTTGTCTAATCGGGCAGGAAAGAATTTCATTCATTCTGTAAAACTGTAGGGTGTGTCTGCAGTAACATGCCTGCATGGGGTGATGGTTTCTGGAAGAATAAAAAAAAGAGTGATTAGACCCTAACTTCATAGATCATCAACAAGAAATATACCTCTAACATTTTAGCCATAGCTATTATTGATAAATACTTTGGTAAGAAAGGATCTCTGCCAATTATAAATACAATCAATAAGGTTCAGTTTAAGGCCTAAATTAATTCTATTATCACTCAACACCCAACCTGGACAAGCAATCATATTCTATTAAGCCAACCAGATTTAACACAGGATCTATATGCAGACCACAGGTCCTGTAAATTTAGTGGAGACTAACTTTCTTCCTAAACTTTATTTACTTACTAAATGTGACTGTATTATGTGAAAATATAGAGAGAAAAGATTGCTAAGGTTGTGTTATGTTTAGCCATGATGATAATCAATGTACATGTCTTATTGTTCAGAGTGTCAAAGTGAAACAAGTGTTGCAATTTTGCTACAGCAAGAGGATAAATGAATTAGTTTAAGTGAGAGTCCACTTGGTTCTATTCTATAATAGGACTGAATCTGTGGATTGTTCAGATAAAGAAGAGAGTTTAAGATCACTCAGTTTAGAGACCTTCAGCTAATCCCACATTAGGAATCCCTTTGTGTTTACTCTGACCATTACACTCTGTCAAAAAAATCTATAAAGTTTGAGTTTAGTTATAGTACATGTCAGTAAAGCGCCTGTCCATTTCAATTCAGTGTATGAAAACATTACTATAGAACACACAATAAATGAAGGTGCTGTTTATATATACAAAAGAATTCCCCACCAAGGACACCGGATTAAGCTACTATAAGGCCTTTTGGTGGTGGAGTTAAAATTAGCCCCTGCATCCATTCTAATCCCAAGGACGTCATGCAGTGTTGGAAGCATCTGTTAACAGTCCTCATTCCAATCGTATCAGCAACAGACACACAGCTATTGTTAGTTCGGTACCCGCTGCATCCATCCAGAGCCAAGCCAGCGACACCGACAGACCACAGAGCCCATAACGGGACGACATTCCTTCGCACACAACTGCTAAATCTAAGCTAAATGACTGGTAAATAGATAAATGAAAACTTAAGTATTAAAAAATAAGTAATAATACTATTAAATATGAGAAAATATACACAGAAAATACACATGAAAATATATCAGTGTTTTAACGTTTTACCTTAGACTTGGTTTAAAGTTAAATTACATTCCTAATTTAGCTAATTATCTGTAAATTACAAAAGAATTATAATATATAAGTGCAAATTACTTCTTCTTACCTTCCGTTGCTGTTTTTCCCAAGCTGGATCCAGCAGTAAATCCCGATCCCATTCTTCCTCCTGCATCATGTAGTCGTCCGGTTCATATCCATTATTATATGGAACTGAAAGCTCGATCTGTGTCATCATTTTCAAGCCTTATATTCTCTTCTTTAATGGGTAACTTGTGGTATTCTGCTTCTGAGCTTGGGTTTTTGGTGTAAGCGGACTCTTCAGTGCCTCAAGTCTCTCTCTCTCTCTCTCTCTCTTTCTTTCGTTCGTTCGTTCGTGTCGGTTTCCAGTCTCGCTGTCGCAGTACGCGAGCAGTGACAGCAATGAGAGGAGCGACTGTCAATTAGTACTGATGGGTCACATGACCAATTCTCGTTTCACCCGCGGCCCACAACACTCACAGACGTTATTTTAACGTTAATATAAGACACCAGCAACCTTCTCTATTACGTTAAACAAATGTAGTCACACCTTAAAAGCTGCCTAAACGTACAATATTACATATATAATTCACAGATAAATATTTTCAAATTAAAGTAAATAAATCAGCGAGCGGCAAGGCATAATTTAATTTAATCACTGGTTCTACCAGAAACATCACAGTAGCTATGTTCACAGATCAAAGTCACTTTAAACAGTTCTTATTAGGTATATCCCAGGCATTGGTAATACAGCTGTTTTACTTTACCTTTGATGTCCAAACCCAATGAGGCCTGGATGGAAATAAATAGCGTTGCTTCTCAATGACAATTGTTTGAACGTCTCTGGATACTGAGGAAATTTGTCGCGTGACAGGTGACCAAAACTGTTATGTGATCAAAAGTGTGCGACTTGTGAAAGGCTACACAAAAGAAAAAATATCCATTTCACAATATTAAGAGTGGAATCAATGGTAATCATGGTTACACTCAGAAGTAGGTAGTAACTGGTAACATGTAATCTGGATTATGTAATCAGATTCCAAAAATGAAGTGCTTCTAATTAGTGTTACATTTTAAAATACTCGTAATCAGACGGATACTTTTTTACTGATTACATGATTACATATTATTCACACAATAGCAATAAATTATTCATCATTTATTGATTCTCTCTAATTCCTCTTTTTTATCTTTTAAATTTTCCTTTCTAAAAGAGTCTGGCGACAGGTGGCGACACAGCATTTGACCAATGGATTTACAAAAATCATTTCAGGTTTCAAGTGTTTCAACATTGCATCAACTACTGATGAACACATTTTTTTTTTTAATTATCACTCAGCAGGTTATTTAACCATGTATTGTTATGTATTATTTGAAACTTTTTGTCATCTGAACCTCTTTCACCTAGTATATTTACTTTAAATGGGTGGTCAATCAGCAATTCTGTAAAAGACAACATCTCCCTTTGCATTAAACTTTGAGCATCGTAACTTTGCAGATGTTGTTTATGCTCAAACAGCAACATTACACACCAGCTAAAGTTAAAAAAAAGTTAAATCATAATCAATGACCCCTTTAAGTACCCCTGAGATTTTAAATATATTTTAATAATTATCACATTTGCTTGTTCACGGTTCTCTTACATTGGTTAATGGTCATATGGGGTGCAGTTAAAAACAGCTTATGACTATAGAATTTCCACTAATCAGTGAAAGTTGTTGAGCACGAACATCAGCTCACTTTACGACAGAGGTCTGTGTTTGTTAATCACCCAAAATAGCTCCTTGTCATAGCTAAAATGAGGAAATGGCTACATTTAGTGACAACACCATCAACTTGGCAAAAGAGATTAACCAGTCCAGGACCATACAGAAAACTGGTTTGGCTAAAATTGGATCCTCACCAGGTTATTATATGATCCTGAATGGTATAGAAAAGCATTATTTACTTTAATTAGGGAGGAAGACAGAGAAGGGGGTGAAATAAATAGGAGGAATAAATCTTGATTACACTATAGTCCACTAAGTGGTGCCATGCACACCGAATGCAAAAGAATGCAGGAGGGTTTTTTTTAACACAAAAAGATTCTCCACAAGATGATCTATTCTTCTCAAAAAATCCTGGAGAACATGATTATGAGGTTTTACACAAACTTGTGGAGTTCAAGCAAATCAACTGAAGCTCATTAAAGCAAAATATCACATTTTTTTATTCAACTTTTAACTCAAATTGTTTTGCTACAATTTACAACAGGACATTCATTATTCAGTCAGACATCCATGTTACTGTACATTGCCTGGAAATCTGCCTCAAATAACTTATAGAGTGGCCAGTCAACAGTATTTTAAATGATCCAAACCATCTCACATTGTGCCTTTTTCCCTGATAATTGAGCTTTGGTGCTCACACATATAATTTTTTTATAAACTGAGGCAAACAAAAGACAACTGAAACTGAAAGCATAGAATTTATTTCTGTAGAAAACTATCACACGTCCATACACACAAGTACAAGAGAGAGAGAGAGAGAGAGAACAAATACAACTAAAAGTTGTTTGCTTTGGCCTCAGGATATGAAGAAAATACTCTTTGGTACTTCTGTATGTGTTTCAGGGATTCGTAAAACATATTTTTGTAACAGGTCTTTTGGTCTTAAGAGGTTGGTCTTTCAGTTTGCTGTGTTCCTTGTAACAAATACATTAAGGTTTATGG
>JAUZSZ010000125.1:10858277-10870173 GCA_034780575.1 Labeobarbus marequensis
TTTAAAGCACAATGTAAATGTATTGAACGTTGGCAAGACCTGACCCACACACACGCACATGTTGTACACACTCTTATCAAGTAGATTGTAGCTATTAGGCTGTAAACATAGTGCATTAAAGCTGTAATGCTTCGATTGATCCAGTGTCAATAGAGCTTGGATGTCCAAAGAATGAGGCAGTGTGTGTGTGCGCGTGTGTGTGTCCACTTTTACAGGGTGAGGATGGTGCTACACTGTGTTTTTCCTGCGAGAGGTGTGGGGTGTCAGACAGTCTCTTGTTCCTGCACTTTTTCAGTCAATAACCTCATTATTCTCTGTCAACTCAAATCCAACAGCTTCAAGCTACAAAAGTCAAAAGAAAGTCGCTTGTATTGACAGAGGAGGGTCCAGGTTTGGGATTCTCACTCAAAACCGTGTCCTGTCCTCCCCTGGCCTGCTGTTAAAGATGGAGAGGCTGGTTTCAATGGTTATCACTCACTTACACGCCACTGACAGAGATAAAAGGAGGGCTATAAAAAGAGTCAGACAGAGATTATCGTGACACACACACACATATATACACACACACTTTTTGGTATCTCCCACACCAATCTAAATCACAAACGCTTATGTGCTTTATGAAACGCACACACATCTGTACCTGTAAGAAGATGTATTGGTCCTGCACCACAAGCGAGTTGGTGTCAATTCGGCCGCTGAATGGATACTGCCTACCCTCCTCTGAACACTTTTGTGCTCGGCAGGTAATATACTGCATTTCTGTGAGATACACACACAGATTTATCAACACAGGATACGCGTGTGCACAAGAATGCCTTGATCTACACCAAACAAAAAAACAGATGATCAATATCTCTCTCACTCTCGCTAGCACACACACACCCACACAACAAACACAATCTAGAACTTACACACAAACTTCCCACACATCTCTATGTCTAGCCAAATTAATCAGTGCTCTCCATTATCAGTCTCTCTACAGCTATCCATCCTCACTCAGAAGGGAGAGAAAGAGGGGGTGGGAGTAAAAGTACAGCGAAAGACAGAAGGGAGAAAACAAAGACAGAAAGAAAATAAGAACCAGACAAAGAAACAACAGATTAGGAATAACCTTTTTATTTGTTTCAGGTATATCTGAACAAAATGAAGAGTAGGTGATATAATGTCTTTCATTTTAGATATATTTTTATATGTTTTCATATCAATTTTAAGGAAGGGGTTCTTTTTACATGGCATTAATGGATACTGGGTTTAGAAGTTTCTTACTGATCTTGTTCATAAAGAACTTCATGAACAAATGAAAATCCATTTCAAATCTCTACTTGAACATCAATATTCTATTATCAACAAACACCATCACTGACAACTTGAGGACTTAGGACATAAAAGAAAATATTATTTCAGTTTTTTTGTGTCAAATATATAATTACTAGTCTATGGTAATTTTATTATCTATGTAGAGGTTTGAAGAGGAAGAAGTTAAAGAATAACTTTTAAGAATAATTAACTTTGAATAAGCACTAAGTATAATGACTGTGGTTAAAATTTTAGTCTGTTTCTCGTAGGAAGCTATTGCACAATTATCTGGACTACTTTTAAGGTGCCTTTGGTTATTTTTGGGCTTGACAGCACCTGTTTACGCTCTACTTTTATTGGTTAGAAAAGAATGTGTGATTATTGTTAGACATTTCTCAGTTTGATTTTTTTGAACTATTTATATGTGACTGATATAAAAATGCAACTCAATGCATCTCAAATGTAAAGTTTTATTTAAACCAACAAAGTCCCTGTTTATTGTGCTGAATTTCTCATCACATTCTTAACACCAACTTGCCCAGTAGCCTACAATAAATTAGAAGACCCACTGGTTTGTAAAAACACTAAAAAGAGCCTCTAAAGTATGCATGTTCTACACGGAAGGAGAATTAAAATGGATGAAAATTCTTTGAATTCTTTCAACTGTTTTTGAATTTTTTTCAATGTAATTTTAAACTACAAAAACAAAGTTTGACTGGTCTTTCAAAAGCTACTTGAAAGTTTAAAAAACCTTAAAGTTTAAAGCTTTATCATATTCAGTAAATTGGAGTGGAAGAACACTTCAATTCCCAGAATGCATTACCTGTGTGCAAGGTAGTTTCTAGCCCTTCATCAGTACTGGATCACAGGCCCACCACCATTATTGAAAAACACAATTTGTTTTCTACAATTACTTGCGTTCTTTTTGTTTTCTGTATTTTGAAATATCTCATTAGTATTTCAGTGTGAGAAAGCACTGCAGTACCTGAATGAAATGTCTGACTGAATCAAACTGAATCACAAACCGTTTCTGGCCTTTTTGCAAACCCATTTGACTAATTGGATCAAAGGAGTGATTCATTGGCAAATCTGGCATCACTAGCTCTGATTCTAAACTGCTGATAGAAAACACACATGACATGAGGATTTATCAATAATATTTTACAGGGGCACAGTGGTATTTTACTGTAAAAAGGGTCTAGCATCACCCCTGCCTGCACTTCAAATGTCTTTGAAGTGCAGTTCACTAAATTCCTTTTCCTGTCATTCCAATTCAACTTCCTTCAGGGTGTGGCCAATTTGTAACTCATGAATTGAAAAGGAGGCAATTCTTCCATTCAGAATTTTGCCCAACTCTGATTCCACATGCTTGCTCTACTGTGAAGGCATGGACAGATAAGATAGCCTATTAAATAGAATGGACTGAAAGAACTGGTTCAAATCCTTCTTTTAGAAGCGGTTTGATTATTACCGCCTGAAAACTAAAGCAGCTTTTGCCACCTTCTCCATTTCCCCCGAGCTTCAAATTTAGTTTGGTGTAACCACTGCATCACTCATAACACATTTAAATGTATTGCTGTTGTTAGACTGTCCGTAGCTTAGGGCTTGTTGTGTTGTGTCAGGCTCATATCAATAGAGTTTAATGCACAACACTGTCCCACAAGGATAAAACACAAGCGCAACAGTCTGCCAGAACGAAGCCAGAACCATTTACTATTGAATTTACTGTTGTCCACAATTCATCTGTTCATTTTTCACTGCGACACAGGAAAAAAAAAAACATGGGAGGCTGGGGAGAAAGTAAGAAAGACAGGGCAAGAGTGCTAGGAGGGGAGGAAGAGAGAAACTGAAAAAAGCAGAAGAAAGAAAGACAGGATTTGAATGGCAAAAGAAGGAAAAGAAAGAGACTAACGTCCACTGTCAGTTCGAGCCTCGATGTGCACCAGGTCTGCCTCTTTATCCAGACCACTCAGCGCCCTGAAAATGAAAAAAGAAAAAGACAGAAAACAAAAAAGTACAGAAGAGAGGAAAACAATCAGGAAGGGCTCCAGTCGAGAGGAGATGAAGAAGGAAGGAAAGAGAAGGAGGTGCCAGCAGGGGATGGACAGATGAGTACGGTAATAGCATGAGAGTGATGGAGTGATGGAAGAGGAGAGGGGAAGGATGGAGGGGTAGTGATGGACAGCATAATTCCACTGCTCCAGTAGGAGACAGTCTGTCTCCAGTGAATCCTTATTGTTGCTCTGATAGCAATTAATCAAATACACACACACACAGCTCGCTCCCACAAACCATTCTCCATCGCATACACACTTTCACCTGTGACGCACATACACACTCACCATTATATCCTCTTTCTGAGGTTTTTAATCATCTTAACGTCTTGTCTTTTGTTATCCATATTTTCTTCTGAGACAGTTTGAACACAGTCACAATCTGATATCTTACAATCCAAAATTAAACCTTTCAGTAAAAATCTGATATTCCACGTCTACAGGTTTGACATTAAGTCTCATTTACGGTCTCACTCTCAGATTATTATTAATCTCAATCTGAATTTGAACATCTCTCTTGTTGCATGTCTGATATTAAACCCCTTCTTCTAAACTTCTCTATCAGTTCCAGTGTGATATTAAAACCCCTTAAAAGGTTGTTTTCTTGAGATCACAATGTCATTTTCTTGCCATCTCAACAAACGTTTTCACGTGATCTTGACTTGAAAATGGCATGCTGCTCAGCATTTCTATGGTCAGCTGCAAACTGCAGAAGTCCCTGTCCCTTGAGTTGGCAGGCGATGAAATTAAATATAAAGTTGTAGCCTCAATCTCAAGTGTCAGACTGATTTGGAAGTAGTCCATCGCTGACAGACATTGAGATATATGAGCTGGAATGAGTTCCTGATGAAAGTAAAACCAATTTGCTCATCTACGATGCAGCATTACTGTATATGTACACTACCATTTAAAATTTGAAATAATTTTTTTTTGAGATAAGTTTTTTTAAAGAAATTCAAACTTTTATTTTAATGCAGGGATGCATTAAATTGATCAAAAGTGACAGTTAAGATATTTATAATATTAGAAAAAAAAATATATTTTAAATAAACTCTTTATTCATCAATGAGTCCTAAAAAAAAAGTTGTTTTTTTTCAAATGTTTTTCAAAATGTTTCTTGAGCACCAAATCAGCATATAAGAATGATTTCTGAAGAAAAACTGGAGTAATGATGCTGGAAATTCAGTTTTGCATCACAGGAATAAATCATATTTTAAAATTAAAATACATTAAAATAGAAAACAGTTATTTTAAAATTGTAATAACATTTTACAATATTACTAATTTTACTGTATTTTTAATATTCGAACAGCAGCGTGTGATGCAATTTGTTACCTCCAGAAAAAAAAATGCAATTTCTTACCTCTAGAAAAAAACAAGATGAGATATTAAAAAATAACAAATAAAAAAAACTTTTGTTGAGACAAGGAAATTAAGAAAAAAAAAAAATTACAACAAGGTTTAATTAATCAGTTAAAACATCAGTTAATGCATTAGGTATAATGCAGTAACCTTTTTACAGCATTTATTAATATAGATTATTGTTAATTTATAACCCCCGGTTTCACAGACAAGGCTTAAGCCTAATGCCAGACTAAAATCTAAGTCTGAGCTGTTTCAAATGAAAGAAACTTGCTCTGACTGATCTTAAAATATATCAGTGCCTTTATTTTGTCTCAAAATGCACACCAGCAATGTTTTTTCTAAGGCACATTTATAAATATTACTTAAATGTCCTAATTGAACGATGGCCTAATCCTGGCTTAGTCTAAGCCCTGTCTGTGAAACCAGGCCTAAATATAATTTACTTGAACCTGAAATGTCAAAAATGTTTTAGTATATGTAGAAATTAACATTAATCAAGATTAATAAATTTTGTAAATGTATTGTTTATTGTTAGTTCATGATCCCTAATGCATTAACAAATCAAACCTTATTGAAAGTTTTACCAAAACAATACTACATTTAAACACCTTCAGTAATCTCAGTCAGAGTCCCAGTCTAAGATTAAAGCACTTCTCAAAATCTATGTCTGAAAATAACCCCTCTTTCAATTATCTGTCCGAGGTTCAACATCTCTCTCAATCCCATTCAGACGGGACGGAGGGGTGGGGGTTAAACATTCCTCTCAAACCCAGTCTGATACCGAGACCTATTGTAGTCTGAGGTTAAACTTTTCCATTTTCCCTTTCTGTAGTCACCAAACCTGACACAGCAGTTCTTCAGAGACACAAACACAATCAGAACAGTATGTGTGTGTGTATCGCAGTACAAAGCAGCAAAGAAAAGATGTATTGTATATATTTTTGAAAGGATGTAGAGAAATGTGTGTGTGCATAGGAATGTTAAACCCAGGGGTGAAGACATGTTGTTGGTTGTCTCCACAGCTCATCGAGCATGTGACAGGCAACCAGTTATTTTGACTACACCTCACACAAACTCACACTGATGGGATTAAAATATAAAACCTGATCAAAATTCCACACATACGCTAATATGAAGCACAGGGGAGAGAGAAGTGACATGACAGTGAGATAGATGGAGGTAGATAGAGAAAGAGAGAAGGGAAAGAGACATACAAAATGTGTGTATGTAAGTTTATCAGTGTCAGTGTTTTGGATGTAGAGAGTGGGTTTAATATTGGATTAATTTTCAGTCTGTGATAGTGTGTGTGCGCGTGCAGGTATATTCTTGCAGTCAGATTAATTTTCAGTGTGAAATTGCACTGTAGGCGTGTTATATGAGATTGATGATCAGTAAAAAAAATTACTCCATCTCTGTGTGTGTGTACGTGTGTGTGTGTGTGTGTCGTACCAGTAGAATCGCCCCGGAGTTACTCTCTCATGAACAAGAATCCACTTTTTACCAAAGTCCACCGAGCTATAAAGCTGCAGCCAAAAGAGAAATAGACACATTCACTGTAAGATCCCTAACTGCAGCCAACAAAGGTAATTATCTTGCTCACACTTAATTATCCACATTATCTGCTTTTAATTGTTCAGTAGAAGTAGAACCTCTTGAGGCTGTGCAAGTGTGTGTGTGTGTGTGTGTGTGTGTGTGTGTATACCCTCTGATCATGGCTATAGGCCAGTATCCAATTCTCCTGAGTAGGGTGAAACAGAAGACTCATGATATAGAAGTTAATATTGAACTTTTGAAAAGTGGCTCCTTCATCAGAACTGATAAGTAAACTACTCTCCACCTCTGGATCAGATAAAATCAGGATCTGAGAAAGAGGAAGAATAATATTAGCTTGATATTTTCTATCTGACAGTTTTATACGTCCGTATCTCTGATGCATTTGAACACACTCACCTTCCTCTTATTGGTCGGACAGACGTACAGATAGCTTAGCATCGTTCTGATCATCACTTTATCTGTCAGCTTCTCATATGTTGTCCCAAAATCTACTGACCTACAAATACATACAAATGTCACTGATGTGATGCTCATATTTTATCTGTTAATTTATTTAAAATATGGAAACACTTTACATTTGTTACTATTAGTTAACTGCATTAGTTCACATCAACTTACAGAGAAAAAATATTTCTAAATCATTTATTAATCTTAGTTAATGTTCATTTTAACATTTATTGAAACATTTTTAAAAGTTGTATCTGTTAATATTATTTAATAAAACTTAGCTAACATGAACCAGCAACGAAAAGCTGTATTTTTATCAAATTAAGTTCACAAAGATTAATAAATACTGTAACAAATGTATTGCTTTTTATTATTTAAAGTGATAGTTCAACCAAAAATCAAAATTCTGTCGTTAATTACTCACCCTCATATCATTCCAAACCCGTAAGACCTTTGTTCATCTTCAGAACACAAATTAAGATATTTTGGATGAAATCTGAGAGCTTTCTGACCCTCCATAGACATTATTTTTGTTTTCTTTGCACACAAAAAGTATTCTCATGGCTTCATAACATTATGCTTGACACACTGATGTCACATGGAGTATTAACGATGTCCTTACTACCTTTCTGGGCTTTTAACGTGTCAGTTGCGTTGCTGTCTATGCATAGTCAGAAAGCTCTGATTTTGATTTTGATTTCATCAAAAATATTTTAATTTGTGTTCTGAAGATGAGAGAAGGTCTTACGGGTTTGAAACGTCATGAGGGTGAGTAATTCATTTTGGGTAAACTTTCCCTTGAATGTTAGTTGATGAGACTAATGGGATCTTTTTGTAAAGTGTTAATAATATTAACAAATTCAGCTTTTGATTTTTATAATGATGTATTAGTAAATGTTGAAAATAACCTTAAATTAATAAAATGTTTCATAAGTATTTTTTATTGCTAGTTCATTTTAATTAATATAGTTAAAAAGTAATGGAACATTGTTAGTGTTGCATTAAAATCCAATTCATACAATAACTTGAATACACCTCTTCTATGATTTCATTTTTGTGTAACTCCTCCAAAACTATGACATTTATAGGTTAGTTATTAATGTTTGAAAGAAAAATTAATATACACGTAATGTACACATGCCAAAAAATGGCACAAGAAACATGTTCAAGAAAAATGTTACTTGATGATTGCATTGCATGAGTCATTAAACTGAAACTGAAAGTTTTTCAAAACAATATGAAAGCAATATAAAGAGTATTTCTAGGCAACTGAAACATGTCTTTAGACTTTCCTAAATTTTAAGATGTTTCCTTTTCTTTATTGAAAAGACTCATGTGTCATTGACCCACACAGACATTTGATTTCAAACAAAGCAAAGTGAAAACACAAAAGAAGAACTGAGAATATTTTTAAGCCATTCAGCTTGTCCTAACCGAGTGTGACAAGCATTATGTGATTTTTTTTTTTTGTCCACACTGAAAGGGCAAAAGCAAAAAAACAGCTTTAAAGAAGATTTGTGTGGATCAGGATTTTGGACAAGCTCGACACAAACTGCCACTTAGAAGGACAGAAACCAAGCAACAAAAAAGTCTTATTGCGGGTCCTTTATTGCCTATTTACCGGTTAGTACAAAAACTCAAAATAACACGGACACGTGGACACAGTCTATTGACTTTTTATAAGACAGGCACAATAAAAGGTGACAGGAAACATCATGGGCCGTGTTAGAACCCGAATCCCCCACGCGAGCTCTATAACTCGACGTGTCAGGAGCACGGTGCGCCACATCTGCAGCGAAGCTGAGATTTTCAGAAGTCATTGGTGTAATTAACTGAAGCTGTTGTGTATGTGCACGTCTCCGTTCCATCGGAACTCATTAACACCACCTCTTCTCCAGCAGGTACGACAGCAAACAGGAGAGTCTGCCGAACTCTTACAAGTATAATAACGCTAATGGTTTTAGGCCAGACAGTTGCTGGAGAAGCACACGTGTATGTGTCGTCTGAAGCATTATCTCCTCGAGTGCTCATCTCTGAATGCGCTGAGAGTGCTCATACTCTGACACTTTTACAATCGGATACAATTACACGGCCGTTCAGAGCTGTTGAGGTTATTTGGGTTGTGTAAGCTGTAGCGGCACAGGTGAAGAGGAAGATGGTTCTCTGAGCGCCCTCGAACGGTGCTTAGTGCCTGCCCTAAAAAGCTCCTCTGACGTTTCTGGTCTGGTCAAGCTTCCCTCTCGCTCTCTCTCTCTCTCTCTCTCTCTCCTCCAGCAGATCTGCACTGTACTCAAGAGGACATTACTCCTCCTCTCAGGACAAATACGCCTGGGTATGTGTGTGTGATTTAACAATCGCATGGGCAGGCTGGATACTTTTTAGAGCATGTATCTTTATTTTAAAACACAGGAGAATGTGATTAACTAGCTCCTCTGAATGAGCCGTGATTTGTCTTCATTTTTTTTTTCTCCTTTCATGCCGCCAACAGCAACATTCATTAATCATTCATACTGTTATTACCGACATCATTTACTACAGCCTGCAAGCTGAGCTTTAACATTCACCTCTTTTAATAACACGATGCCACATCCCTACTGTCTATCTCTCTCTCTGTGTCTTTCTTCCATTCGCTCGCTCTTTGTTCCTCCTCCTCTCACATTCCTCCACTTTCCTCTTCCTCATTTCCTGTTTATGCCATTTCTGTTTGTGGAAGTTTGAAAATGGCTTTCTGTTTTTTCTCTCTGTAAACCCCCCCAGCTCACCTCCCTCTCTGAGTGACACACACCAGGAGAGGAAATCTCATCAGGGCTTGCAGCCAAAAAGAAATTAAACAAAGCCTTCCTTCAAGGTGATTGCAGTGTGTATGTGTGTGTGAGCACGGGCGCTTGTGTCTATGCGCACGTTTGCAGTGATGGCATGTTGATAAAGGATGATGTCATATTACATATCTCCCAAAACATATCAAGTAGTCCGTTTAATTATTGCAACATTGTTTTCATTATTCTTTTAATTAAAACGAACAAAAGTCCATCCAACAATCAGCTGCACTGACGATGATGATCACGTTGCGCTTGTGGCTACAATTACTCTTTAGTTCAATTCCATTTACATCCAGGTGTTTTTGTTTTGTTATTTATTTTAATAAGTGGAAAAATCAAGCACATAATCTTTAATAAATAGAGTAATTAAATTTAAGGTGCAGAGAGGTGGTTATGTTGTATTATTAGGCTGATTTAAATAAAACACTAATCATTTTAGTTTGGTCCCAAAAACTTTAATTATTAATATTTAAATTAAATTAATGACAAAAAAAATTGTCAATTCAGCATCTTTGAAGCCCCATTTCCTTTGCAGGTCTGAACAGTACAGAAGCATAAAAGTAAAGGGGCTATGCTAGTTCAGACAGAACCAGTTAGCCATTAAAAAAATGAGGGTGTAGGGTTTTTAAATTTAATTAAAGGTACTTTAATCGCAGTGAACTGTAGATTTCACTGGGAGCCATTTTAATGGATAAAATAGTTTGGAAATGCTCAAGTGAGAAATGCCCCAGTTGAGAGGGCAATTTTTAAACAGACCCTTTCAGACAGCCAGAGAGAAATGCACCGCAGCAGTCTAATCTGAAACTTAAAAAAGCATACTAAAGTACGACGAGCTTCTCAGCAACTCGTAAAAAGTGTTTTTGTGAATAGTGAGGGTTTATAAATGAGTAAATGATTGTTCTCTGTGATGTGAAGTCGAAATTAATGGGGAAAATATTTCAAAAAGTGAGGTGACAGAATGTACAGTCAGTGCTTTCTTTCTCTATGTACAAGCCTGGCTTACACAGCTACCTTACAATTCTTTTCTTTCCATTGTCTACACACTATGACAGAGAGAGAGTCGGGTCATGGTACAGAGCGTCCCAGGAGAAGACAGGGATTAAGTACTTCACCCAGGGGCATATCAGCAATGGTCAGTGAAAGTGCTTCCGAGCAGAATTTCATCCCAGATCTTTGCCATTCATATAGTCTGCTGTACTTGCCACTAACGCACTTGTGGCTAATGTACGAATGTGTGTTGATTTGTAATGGGCTGGAAGCGGAATACTAATACCACAGCATTATCAGATCATTTCATTCAGGCTGGTTCAGCAATGCTGCAGCAGTTATAAGGTTCACACCAGTTACTATTGGAAGAATGCAAGCTTTATGTCCCTGCCCTTTTCCTAGCACTGTTACAAAATGGTCCCTGTACTCTCACTATAAAATACTGAGTAAAAAATATAGAGTCCATAACACACACCCATGAGGAACGGCAAACTTTGCATACAGAAGGCGTACAAAAGAGGATTCTGTATTTACATGAATTTATGATGAGCCGCCCACTGTGAAAAAGAAGTGATCTTAATTCTATTGAACGTGCACTAGTAGCGTGCTTCAAATCTTAAAAGTAAAATTCTTAATAGTTCTTAATACACATTTTTACACTTTAAAAAAGCATACTGTAATATAAAATTAAATGTTTTAAAGTAAATTTTAATAATTAAAACTGTTCCTTATTTAATATTATATTTAAAGTGAATAAATTACATACTAAATTGCAACTTCATCATTACAAATGTGCAATTACAAATACATGCTAAACAAGTTTCAATAGAAATGACATAAATGTATATTTTAACTTACCATAAGTGTGTGTCAGTGCTTTCAGCAGTAGACTTTAACCATATTTCAAAAACAATAGGAGTAATTATGAAATTTCATATAAAGATATACTTAAATCCAACCTTCAAAAAAGTACTTTAAGTTAAACTAATTGCATTTAATATAAATTTAAACTATAATACATTTTCACTGAATTGCAGTTATCATGCAATTATCATCCCACCCTGATTGGTCAATTATGTACAAACTACTTTTATGTCATTACTTTTCAGCAAGTTTCAAAACAATAGGAAAACCAAGCCAAATCCCAGACACTTCAGGCAATTTAGAAATTCCAAACAGGACATGCCCGGGAAAAAGAGGACATATGGTAACCCTATAAGTTCTCTTTTTAAAACAAGAATACTTTGTTTTCTCAAGGGGTGCCAGAGCACTGATGCTGAAATAACTGAATAAACTCAGTTTCCATTCACAGAAGTAGATTTACCTCCATAGCGAACTCTCCGTCACGGTTCCCAGGTTAAAGTCGAACAGTTT
>JAUZSZ010000125.1:11048818-11061835 GCA_034780575.1 Labeobarbus marequensis
GAAAGAGGCCACCACAATCATCCATCCCCATCCACCATCTAAAGCACCTTCACCCTTTACAGCACCCATTCTCAGCACTGATCTTACGCTGACTTCACTTGACACACAGACCTTCAGAAAGAAAGGGAGAAACATCAGTTTGATAGTGTGTAGCTCACATGTCACAGTGACAGCAGCATGACATGCTATCATTTATGCAATATATAATCTGCAATCGCATATTTAAACTTTATACAAAAATAAGGAACTTTTTAGGTTTCATTGTATACAAAAAGGTCAATATATAATAGAACTGAACTGCAAAAAATTTAACAGGTAACTAAAAATGGTGAAAACTTAAAATGTTAACCAGTTACTAGGCTACACCTAAAATATTCACTTTTGCTTATTCAAACGAATCTAAACCTAAGTATGTTATTTGTCAACTACCAGAATAAGATGTTAAAATTATAACTTAAAACATAAAACTGTGAAACTTACGGCAGGTGGATGTGGATGTCGCTCCTGCTTGGAGAGCGCGGTGCGGTGCGCTGAACCGCTCGTGCCTGGTAGACCAGGCCAGACTCAGGCGCTTCCCTGCTGAATACCTTCTCGCGCTCAGCATCTCACGCCGCCTAGTTTTGAACTCTTCTGGAAAGAGACCACACCTTGAAGGCGGACTGCCTTCCTATCGCCCTGTTTTATTTAAATTCGTCCATTTCATATATGACATCCCGCAGTCGTGAGAAGAACCGGTGCCATTAGCAGCGCGCGGATGCATCTTCACCTCCAGCACGCGCAAGCGCGGTGCAATGGAAGCGCGCTGAAGTTTCTCCTCAACTGCAGTTCGCCACCTAATAATTAACAGCTATTTTATTCCATAGTCAAACATTCACGTTAATACTTTATTGTGCATATGCTTATTAGGGAATATTTTATTCTTTTAAGATTTGCGCCTTACCGGCAGAGGAGCAGAGAGAAGTGATTACAGGAGAGGTGCGTTCAACATTACAACGCCATTTGTAATCTGCTGTATTTGATAAGGCACCAATGTGAGGTTGGACATTGCAGCCAGTGCACGGGCATGTACTTTTCTCAGCATGCGCTCTTCTATCCCGTGAATAAAGAACCGTTTGAAGCTGTTCTCACTAGCCGGACTCTAGAGTCACGGAGAGATCAACCGGCCAAGCAAAGAGTCTCTGTTACTTTTGGTTTCTTTAGGTTTTTAATAATAATAATAATAATAATAATAATAGTCTACATTATTGTATTTTTATTTAAAATGCTAACGTTTAAAACTAAAATTATATATATACACACATATATATATATATATATATATATATAAAAATACAATAAAAACATAAATGAATACATTTCCTGTGCTTAAAGTGAAGTCAGCTCATTATCATTTTCTCTGCAAGTGAGTTGTCATGTGACAAAACATAGATTTTAGTTAAAGGGAACATTATGAATACATTAGTGAGTAAATCTTTTGAAATTTGAATCAATTTCAAGGTTATGTCTAATGAAATTACCAAATTAATGACTAAAAGCAATAAGTTTGCATTAAGCAATAATATAAGCGATAAGCAATAATCTGTTGTTTGTTTCAAGTCATGGCATCTCTGAAGTAATATGCAAATGTAAAAAATAAAGGAACCCTGTGGGAGTTTTGCGTCACAATAGGCTTTCACCTCTATCTTACTATAATTCACTTATTTGGAGGCAGTAAAATAAATTACATTAAAGGCATGGAGGCATAAAAATAAATATCTGTTTTATGCCAGAGCTGAAGATGTTGAAGAACACTCGGCAACAGAGCAAACTTCGTATAGGACTAGACTACCGTCAGAACTAGACATCTTCCCACCCTTCTACATCTCGTCTCTGTCTGGGTGGTCGGCTGAACTTTTGTGCTTGAGTGCATGAGGGTCAGACGGCTTGGGCTCTAAGCCCACCGAGATCCTGTTCCTGCCCTGTGTTTGTACTGGTTCCCACACACACATAAAACAAGAGGTTCAGTCTCCCCCACCCTGACTCTGTAATCTCCTCTGACATGAAAAGAGAGCGAATAAAAAGAAAGACAGAAAGAACAGAACAGTTAATTGCATTTGCCTCATATCACCTTTTTGGACAACATCTCTTCTTATGCAGCGTGACTGCAGCCTGCAGGGATCTGGGAAACCAATGGGATACTTCTGGAAGGAACATACCCTTGGCTCTAGATTACATTTGGATTAAAATGTCCGCTTAATAAGAAAAAATAGAGCTAGACATGATGGACAGAGTTCATCTACAGTACCAATCAAGAGTTTAAACACACCCACTCAGGCTTTATTAGACTTTTTTGCAAAAACAGTCATCAATGAAATAGTAAGTATGCATATTAAACAGGTGAATTAAGACTGTTTTATGTTTTTACTTGTTCAATATAGTGGCTGTTTGATTTGCTAACACTGCTGCATGCTCTTGGCGATCTCTCAAAACTTCACAAGTAGCCACTTCAGATGCTTTTCCAACAGTCTTGAAGTAGTTCCCATGCATGCTGGGTACATGTTGGTTGTTTTCCTTCACTCTCTAGTTCATTTTATTTTTATTTTTTTAATTAAAAAGTTGGTTTTGTAAATAAATTCATACACAAACACAATTTATATTTGTCTAAAAAGCTAGATAAAAAGGTCTCAAAGATCATAAGAAACATCAAACAGTCAAGTGTGTCCAAAGATTTGCTGTAATGTTAAGTAATCACCATACTTATTAGGAGCTTTTTTGGAGTTTTTCTTGGAAAAAAGATTAGTCTCATTTCAGAGGAAGCGTAATAAGAGCAGTCCATCAGATCTGTGCTGCAGAATTACAGGAAATCTGTAAAACAAAAGCTGTGAGTGTGACATGATCTCCATGTTTACTATGAGCTTTTGCTTCCTCTTTCAGGAGTGCTGACTCAGCTTGACTAGAATGGCAGGAGAACACAGACCTGGAGTGACCTCTGTGATATCCTGACACTCCCTTCCCTTTTCCCTCTCGTTCTCCATTATTGACTTGCTTACACATACGGCATCTCCTGATGTTGACAGTCTTGTTTTGCCACTCCATTCATACCCTTAAACAGGTCAGCAGCAAATCAATTTTAGGTCAGCTGAGGGAACGGTAAGAGAAGGCATGCTTGCTTCAAAGACTGACGGAGAGCAGTGAAACTTTCAGCATGGCTGTATAGAGCTGCTTCAATTAGCAGCTTCATCTTACTCAACACATATACAGGGCATCATTTCAGTGTAACTAAACTAGTAAGACAAGATTTATATCAGGAGATTTTCTCACCTTTTCATTATTAAATAAAAATAAATAAACAATTATATATATATAAAACTGATTTATTATTTATTTAATACTATTTTTAATATTTATTTAACCCAAACACACACTGAACTGCGTGACTTTAACTGTTCTTTGAATCTGACCATAATGTTAGAACTTGAGGGTCGGTTTCACCCCCTTTGACCACCCAAGCCTGACAAAACCAGTCTGAACCAGGTGAGAGTGGCCGTTGCCGGAGAGAAAGCAGCACAGGACAGCTTATGCTGAAATACTTGTGCAGGGATTACCACACAGCTACAGGACTCAATGGTTGGGTGTGTGTGTGTGTGTGAGAGAGGGAGAGAGTGAAAGAGCACTTGCTAAGATATAAGTGTGGCGTTTGCTAATTAGACTGGATAACTGTAGTGGGGGATTGATGTAGTACCAAACAGCTGACACCTCAAGAGGGCTGATGTCAGGAATAGACATCTGTCTGTATGTCAATGGAAGGTCAGACATCAAACGACAACGGCTTCAGCCAAGACATAATTAAAATTAGGGAATGTGTTTACAGGTTACCATTCACACACCTTTGTAGCTCTGTGAACAGATAACAGGTTAAATATTACATAATCCTTCTGGCAGATAACTCATATTGACACAACGACATGTGCATGTGCTCTGTGATACGAATCAAGACACCTTGGCAATGATTGAAGCCTGCAGGACATCATATTTTTAAGCCCACGTAAATGGAAATTTAACACCTTCAGAAATAATTAATATTTATTTTTTAATTTCATTTAAAGGCTCAGAGAGCACATGAACAGTCATGTACGGTAGAAATTCAATTTTCTTTAACAGCTTGTCTCATCTAGCCTAATGTTTCTCACCTTGATTTATTTTTGGTCCCACATTTGACACAGTGATAAAAACACAGTACCATAATGTATGTTTTGCATCATACATAAATAAAATCAAGCAGTGAAATGCATAAATATTACAAAGAACTGCATAGGCCCTATAATATGCAACAATTTTAACATGACATTCCTCAATAGGAAAAATTTGTATTAATGTATTAATGCATTAACGCCTCTTGAACCTTGGTTGTACCATCATCTCAATCAAAACATAAGCTAGGTCTAAAATTTCTCTTTGTTGTTACTGTATTTAACAGCCTGTGTCAGTTTGTAAGGTTCATGTTTTTTGAGGATGAGTGCATGCTATATAAACTATTTATTTTGCTATACTAACTGCACTGGTTTATGACTGGTTAGATTTTAATCGCTTTCTCTCAAATTTTAGATTTTAAATAAACCCATCCCAACCCAACCCATTCAACAAACCCTTTGAATCACTACAAATCAAATAGAAATATATTAATTGATGTATTCCTTCGGAGAAAGAGACCTGTTTAGGAGACCTGGCTACAATGAGATTTTTTTTTCTTGATTTAAACAAAAACAAACAAAAAAAAAAATAGCAGGATATGTGACCTGTCACTCGTGACTTCTGAATCCTTCCCCTAGGATCTGACTGAAAAATATAAGAACCTTCAAAATCACAGCATCATTAACAATCCTTAAAATATTCAGTGAGGTTAAAACACACAGCGTTAAGTTTAATAACTTGCACACATTTCAGGTAAGAAATATTTTTTTAAATAAAATCTCACACACAAAGTTTTTTTTGTACAAGCATTTAATCGTGTTGAGTTAATTGTTCAACAGTACCGTGTTTTGTTGCATCAACATGTCGGTTCATGTTTAGGTGTTATATGACACTGGCATTAAGCAAAATTCCCCATCTGAATAAACGTTCAGGGCACTCACTTTAAAACGAGGGTTCTGAGAGAGGTTGAGCTGCTGATCAGAAACCAGTACTGACTTTGTTTTCGTAGTGGGTCATGTTTGGATTCTAGCAGGGAGAGACTGGTCCCCGACCAGCAGTCGTGGGAAACCCCTATGGCTGTGCAGACACACACAAACACTATAATCCCACTATAATACACACGCAGAGAGGCAACAAGTGCTGTTTCAGTACATTTCAGTCTGTCTTCTTTACCATCTACATAATGCCAACGAGCCACACGCACACACATCTGTTTTACAAACAAAAACGGCCTAAAACAAACAAACAGAAAGACAATAATACAAAAGAAAAAAGTTTTACTGCCGCCCCCACGGCAAATGTGCTGGGATTTATTTTCAACTTCTGTGAAGATGCAATCATAAAGATTTATTCAACTGAGTGTCGAGTTGTTTATTAAATGGAAAATTTCGATTACATTTAACAGTCAATCTGTTAAAACAAATAAGATTAAATGGGAGCAGGGGAAAATAACGTCCCACAAAAAAAAAAAAAATAAATAAAAAAAGGCAGGCATATGCAGCTGACAACCCTCTCGAGCAATCTTCCTATCCTTTCCTAATCTTTTCCTGAACCAGCTTGATCACTTTACAGAAAAAAAACCACAGTAAGTATAATGAAATTTAACGGCATGGGGCTGGTTATGGATCTGTCGGTTGGCCAAGCATCTACACTTTCTCCCTTTTCACATTCCCAGTCCTTTCGCTGCCCAGTTCAACGGTCCTCTAATTTCATATCTGCTCCAATCCCTTCCAACCTTTGCCCAGTGGAGGATCACTGAGTTGTTGTCATTGTAGTAGTAGTGTAGCCTAGCTTGGAGCAGCCTAGCTTAAGGTAGCGCACGGTGCATGCATTAAGGCTGAGAGGGGGGATTCTGTGATGTCACAGAGTGGGAGGAGCCGTACTGCACCATCGGCTGTGCGGGTGGTGGTGGAGGAGGAGGGTGCTGTGCTCCAGAGTGTGTGTTTGGGGAGGGAGGCGGCGTCGGACGCTTAAACTTATCTGGGCTGGTGCTTCTCCTTGGGGATGGCCTCTGTATGAAGGGAGGAAACACAAAACAAGCTCATGATGGGTCAGCAAGATTTTTTTTTAATACTTTTAATTCAGCTAGGACACCAAAGTGACAGAAAATAGACTTTTAAAGTTATAAAGTTATATATATATAGTTTGTTTGCTATAGTTTAGAAAATGGTAATAAAATACGACAAGAACTCAAGAGTTAAACTGTCAGAACAGAAATTCATCTTAATGTCAGATAAATTTGATAGAAAAGGTATGTGAAAAAACATGGTCAGGTCAAAGTGTCAAATCAAATTTTTAATGTTACTGGTAGTCCACTGTATGAAGAATTTTGGGGTATAATATGTCAGTTTACTTTATTTTGCTATCCTCACTTACATACATGAAGTAGTGTCCTGCACCCACTAGTAAAAAACATCAAAAATCATATCTGGTGTCTGAATAATTTTTGGTTTGACTGTATATATCTCAAACAAAAGGTGTTATTTTGAACATTTTATCTATAAAAATATCTTGAAATAAAAGAATATCACGGTTTGTACAAAAAATGTATTAATGCTGAAATCAGTTGTGCTGCTTAAGATGACAAGATATAAGGTTTTTTTGCACTAAATCAGCATTTTAGAAAGATTTCCGAAGAATCATGTAACCCTGAAGGACTGGAGTTGGCTGCGAAACATTCAGCTTTACCATCACAGAAATAAATTACATTTTAAACAATTACATCTAGCCTTGGTGAGCACAAGAGATTTCTTTCAAAAACATTAAAAAAACAAATCAAACTGACCCCAAACCTTTTTGAAGGGAGTGTTATTTGTAACATCCTCTGCTAAATTGCCTAAGATGTCCATGTTTTGGCTTCATTTGTTTTCATACTTGCTGGAGGTAATGACTAAAAAGTTGTCTGACCAATAGTGTACAGGCACTGCACAGTGCACATAATTGACCAATCGTGGTCTGCGAGGTTGTGGGCTCTACAGAGAACGGTCAAAGAAAATACGGGCACGTATATGCTAAATTCGGAACTACATACCAGCATATTCTGCTAAGTATTTTAAAGCTTACTGTGTAGAAATAGCATACTAGTATGTGGTTTAAATTTCATCAGTAATGTATGAGGACTGTAGAAAACATGTCAATAGGAAAACAAAGCCAAAACCCAGACATTTTAGGCAATTTTGAAGTCTGGTGAAAAAAAAAAAAAACATTCAACAGTTGTACTTTCTGACAATTCTGCTCATGCTTTTGCTAAACAAAACTATCCACAAATTTACACATGAAAAGGTCATTGGTATCATCTCCCCTAGTTTATTTGACACATGAGTGTGTTTATGTGTGCAAACTGAGTGTGAAAGTGCAAATGTGACCCCTTTGAGTGTGTTGGAGGAGTCTGGCTCTGCTGTCACTCCTGGTTTATCAAAACAAGCTGACTTTTTCAAGGCACCGCAGGACATGAAAGTGAGCCAACTGCTCTTTGCTAAAACAAACAGATCACTGCTGCTATAGCCAACAGCTCCCCAACAGGAAAATATAATCCACAATGTTCAAATGGGTATTAGGAAAGCAAAAAGAGGCAAAAATAATGAGTGTAATTAATTAGCAACTAATCCAAACCTGTCATTATGCGTTTTTATGGAGTTTTATTTTAAATAATATTTACCTGTCAATATTATTCTTTGAAAGCCTGAAGTGGTCACCCATGTAGTAAGAATTTTAAGTTCTGTATTACCTAACCAAATCTGCTCAGCTGCCATATCAGGCCATATCTGTCATAAAGTACATGGAACGGAGGTCAAGTGACTGGATTTGCTAATTGCTAATACCACCGCAAAAGATCACAAAAGCATATGCTAGGTGTTTTTTTGTCATACCACTTCCCTTCTGCGGATCCATGTGTCCATACATCAAAACTTACACTGAAATACTTTCTTTGTCTCAATAAACTACCTCAGAAGTGTGCACAGAATATTTCAATTGCTTACGAACTCACTCTTGTGAAATGGATGACCAATTGTATGCAGCAAATGTCTTGTTGATGATTTTGGTTATTTAGATCGCTGTTACAACTTGCAATGGGCCATCCCATTAAGGGGTGGCAAGGGTGAGGTTATGTAATGTGCTTACCTAGTCAGTCCCTTCATCAAAAGTCTCTACTGGTAAACAGAGGGGTCATATTTGTTCAACAGACGTAAACATGAGGCTGGACTAAATGCTGCTGCATCATAGCTAGTCTTACATTGTTGGCCTCCAGTCAATTGGACAATATCCAGAGGGTGCTGCGGAATATACATAAGCTGAATTTGAGACCGGTTGAAAATGATTACTTCATTGCTGTACATTTATAGCTAACTTATTTATCTGCTAGCTAACCCAATAAAGTGACACATTAAAGCCACGTTGCAGTCGCCATTTATCTCAAATGGTACTAAATGGCTTGAAAAGGCATTATAGACTACCATTGAAAAGTCTGGGGTCAGTAAGATTTTTTTTTAGAAACAAACTAACACTTTGATTCAGCAAAGAATGCATTAAATCAAAAGACAGTAAAGATTTTTTTTTTTATTTAAAAAAATCTGTTCTTTTGAACTTTCTTCTCAAAGAATAAAAAACGTATTCAAGTTTCCACAAAAATGGCAGCATTGCTATTTTCAACACTGATAATAAGAAATCTTTAAATTCAGAGAGCAGACCTTTCATGTGGAAATCAATAGCTACAGTGTGACCTTGATTGCTCTAGAGCTGCCATGAATGACAGGAAATGTGATGAAAGACTGTCCAGGTCTTGTTTAAGCTGGCATGAACTTGATCACACATATAGAAAACATTAAGTCATTTTTAAACCACTTTGTTTGACTTTCCTGACCATTACTGCCATGACTTTTTCTTACCTAATACCGAGTGTGAGGAATAAATGTGTTTTTACAATAAATAGTCAATCTTTAATCTCACCAAAACAGTGGCAAGACTAAAGAATAAACTGTCAATTCATCAGCATACTTTTTTTTTTAAGTTACATGCATTGGGAAAAGTGAATTTAAAGGGTGAAACTTTTTTTTTTTTTTTTTTACAACTAAATATAAAAATGTAGGCCATCACCTGTATGCACAAAAACACAGTGGATGATTTTGGTTAGCGAGTTTATCTTATCAGGATTTCTGCATTATAATATCATTTAATATCTCCATTACACAGTACAAGATATGGCACCTTTGTATTTTTGATCGATAAGATGACAAGGTTTTGGGTGGAGTAAGTGCACTATCTCTCTATCTAACAGGTCAGAATACACTACAAGGTCCACAAAAAGTCAGGATGCAGCTTTTGTGCTTTATCTTATTTGAATGGCTGAGGATTCACAGTACTGGTCTATATATTATTATGTTATTTGGGAGACAATGGTATGAAGAAGAGTGGTCTGAGGTCAAGTGTCACCAGGTGACTCACAGATGAGTCATCGAATGTGCTGTTTTCAATTCAGCTGAATGGCGTTACAATTGATCTTAACTGAAAACAGGCTGTCCATGATACACACTGCTTCCTGCATGTAAACATCTTGCTCAACAACAACATGAGCTTGAGTAGAGAGCGAGCGTGTTTATATATATTCTGGACGTGTGTGTAAAGTGTGTGTAAGCACCTGTACAGCGTGTGAGGGTCCTGGGTGGATGTGTAGCCCAGGAGATGTGTAGTGGGGGAGTGGTGCTCGGCTCAGCGTGGCCGGAGGGGTGAAACCAACCGTGTGACTAGCGTACGACAAACCTGGAATGGAAAGAGAGCATCTGCTAATCAGTTTTAATGAGGTCCTTTATGCTGTTTATTTTGTAACATGCCAAGATTTCTAAACTAACAATGAAACCTGGCACACCACGGTATACAGAACAAATATAAATAGCTCAGCAGATCACTCCTCTGAGATCATGAGAAAATATATTAAAAAAATTGGACAGAGAAACCTAATGAAAGAACTGAAAGAATTTGATTGGCTGAGACATATTATAAACCAGCCTTCATCAGCAATACAACATGTTTTTTACATGATGCAACCCCAGCAATAAACAAAATGTTGACTTTTTCTGATTTAAGCAGTCCTTATCAATATTAATCTTTGGTCATTTGAACTACATAAACTTTAACTTGTTATACTTGTTCATGGGGTTCGGTTTTTTTTTAAAGATTATTTTAGTTTATTACCTAGTTTATCTATTTTGCGTTTATCATACCTAAAGCTAATAAAACCCATAAAACACCTACAACATCATCAATCTGAAAGATTCTTATTTGTAGACCAGAAAGGTTAACCCTCATTTATCGGTTTATTCGCAGAATGAGAAAGCAAATACCTTCACATCCCTGTACATTAAAACTTGCATAATAATTAACACTCCATAAAAACGCATTCGTCTAATCATCCCTTTGTGTGCTGAAAGCCTGTGCTGAGTGTTAAAATGGATATCTGAAATGAAGATAAATCACATAAAATATTTTAATCATGTACACTAATGTTCAAGAGTTATTATAGCTTTTTTTTACGTTTTTGAAATGTTTTATATGCTCACCTTTGATTAAAAATACAGTAATAACATTTGTGAAATGTTACAAAAGTGAAATATTATTACTGTTTAAAAGCTGTTAAAGACTATAAAAGAGTGATAATTCTCCAAAGCTAACTGTGTTGGCATGTACCAGGGGAGATGGGGCGGCTGGAGGAGGGAGAGGGGGTGTAGGGTATTGGGCTGGACACCGTACGAGCTCTCAGTCCCTGAGCAGACATCTCATTAAAATATCTAGAGAGATAGAAAAAGAGAGAAAGACGTGAGAAACAGAATCTGGCAATGCATGCTTTTCATTATAATTGTTGCTATAATCAGGGTTTAAATGTAACTAGGTCAATTCTATGATGTTGGAAAAAGTCATGTTAAGACCAATGTGTCTGGTTATTTTCAGGTTTATCATACATGTACATAAGAGTCCAGTCATCTTTTTTGTGTGTAATTAATGCACCTCTCATCGTCCATCTCAAGGCTGCTCTCACTCTCTGACAGCTGTCTACACAGTGCCTCCCTTCTCTCCATTTCTCTCTGGAGTTTCCTCTGAAGACGAATGTTCTCTTCCCTCATTTGCCTTTCCTCCTCAATATACTGAGCCCGCTTCTCTGTGTCTGGAGGGAGAGAAAGATGAACATTACAAAATGAACATAAAAAAATATGTCACAAAGACATAATCTGTAATTTAAACCTGTAAATAAATAACATTTTAGGATTTTGAAAAAATTAACCTGAAGCATGAGATGCTCTTTGAATCATTTTTAAATTTCTGGATGAAGTGATCAATTTAAACTTAATACTAAGATATATGTTAATTCATGCTTATTATCAATTAAACTTTCTCAAATTGTTATGCTGATATTTATAATGAATAAAAATAACTATTAAAATAAAGAAATGAATAAACATTTTCACTGTTTTAATCCTACTATATAGTTTTAATGAATTAATTTTAAATTAGATGAAATATATTATATTATAAATATATTTTACAATATATACATCTATTTTTATAACTATATATTTAAAATCTTTTATTTGCTTAAGTTTCAAAAGCTACATCTACCTTATTGCTGACTCAATGCACTGCTGTGTTAATCCCTGCTTAAAGTTTTAATGAGAGTGATACCATGAGCTAGAATAAAGCTGCTGTGATCTTACTATAATGTAAATGGAGATGTCTCCCTCTAGTGGCCATTACACAAGTTAACGTTATCAAGCTAAGAATGAAAGTAATGTGTGTATCTCACTGTAATGTGCAACAAACTATGGCTGTATCACACTACAGATACCTCTACTACAAAATAAAACCATGAACTTAACTATTCTGGGAACCAAGTTACCTTTTGGTTTACGGTTTTCAATTTACTACTAATTGAGATGTAGGAATCCTAATCTGGAATTGTATATAGTATAGGCACCATGAGCTACTGTTAAGATTAATATTAAGGCTGTATTCCAATTTGTAGTACAGTTTGTATGCCTCCGGCTGTAGTATGATGGCAGAGAGGCTGTGCTGTGCAGGAGTGCATGCGTGCGAATGAGACAAGTACTCACGCTGGAGCTCTGTAGTGCGGAGGCTGCGTTTGAGCCTCTCCACTTCACTCTTGAGAAAGCGGATATGCCGCATCATGTTCTCCGGAGAGTCAATCTCCATGGAAACTTCGCGTGGAGAGGGCGGGGCTGACACTGGCTGGTCAAGCTTTTCCTGTAGAATCCTGCCCATCAGAATGAAGAGAAGAAAATCATGTGATCAAGTGTTTGTAGCCATGTATAGAGATTTTTAAAAGGTATAAAAATGCATTAAGAAGACAGACCGGATCACAAAAGACATTACCTTTTCTCTGCCTCGAGTTTGTCCATGCGCTTCCAAAGCCGGTTGACTAGTGCCTCCTGCTCTTGTTCCAGAGTGTTTTCCAGATCAATCTTCTCACGTCGGAGCTGTACATATTACAAGCAATTATTAAAATAATGCCATGGTTTTAAAATAATGCATGTTCTTAAGGAAAAATATTGGGCCACAATAATAACTGCGGGACTTTCCGCAAGTACAAATGATATGTTTCCTCAAGAATAACCTGTTCTAATCCGAGAAATTTGCTGAATCTGTGTTCCAGAGCCAGGTACTGGCAGATGCCCAAGCTAACAAAAAATGAGGTATTTGAAAACCAAATTTGTGCTATAGATGGTGGGCATTCAAGAACGAGTGGTTTATCCTGTTCTACAGCAGGATGTTTGAAGAAGGTACCTGCTCTAGCGTGAGCTGTTTGGAGATGGTGTCGTTCTCTAGTTTTTTGATCTTCTT
>JAUZSZ010000125.1:11152723-11164287 GCA_034780575.1 Labeobarbus marequensis
CTCCAGGAGGAAGCGCACCACATCCAGATGGTTTTCCTGTGCAGCCATGTACAGTGGGGTAAAGCCATTCTGAAACACGCATTACATTAATGTTATATATGCATTTAAAAGTTATATGCATTTGAATATTTTTATTTTATTTTACTACAGCATAGATACAGAAATGGGACATTGGGACCTATAAACATTTTTATCATAATTCTCTAACATACATTAAATACATTTAAAAAACAATGTAATATCTCAGCTAATTATTTTTTGTTCCCCATTGTATCCTTTTTAATAATGAAAAATGTTTTAAAGTTATATTTCAAGATGCCCTATAATATATATAAACTGTAAACATAAATATTTTAGAAGCCATCAAACAGACACTAGAGACTTGATTTGAAATGCACAAAACCCAGTGTCTCATTTGTTCTATTGGACACAGCTCCACTCTGCTGAGCATCCCATCCCCTCCTCTCAGCAAAGACAAATCAATCAGAAGTGAGAAGTTTGGTTTGAACAGGCACTCCAGTAATGTAGGTGGCCTTCATAACTTACTGAGCTCAAGTTTAAAGCAGTGTGTGTATGTGTATTTGGATGCTCATTGGCCGGTCATCTAAAATAGAAATAGATTAAGCGTGTACGTGAGCTGCCTTGCAGAAAACTAGATGATCCAACTCAATGATTATTTGTGTGTGTGTGTGTGTGTGTGTGTGTGTGTGTGTGTGTGTGTGTGTGTGCATGTAAAGGTTTGTGGAGTCTGAAATATGTACCTGGCTCTGTGCATTGACGTTGGCCCCATTGGTCACTAGCTCTCTCACCACTTCCGCCTGTCCCGCCAGTGAGGCGATGTGCAGCGCTGTGTTTCCTTTCTGGATTAGAGTAGATGGAGAAACAACAGTGAGAGAGAATGAGTGGCATCTCTCGATTAATCTCTCCACCACCTGTTTGTATCACCCCATCTAACAGGTGCTTTTGTCCCACTGGCGTCCCCCCAGACACCATTCCTTCCCCTCTGCCAGAGAGGTGTTGTTTCCGCTGGCCTGTAATTTACCTCCGCACACACACTTCATTCCTGCAGAGTGAATGCAGCACTAGAAGCTTTTTATACCCAGTGTGAACATGCTCACAGGAGCAGAGAACACCATGTGATATCAGACACAGATACAAACAGATCGAGCTTGAGGCTCTGTGTGTGTGTCAAACTGACCTTGGTTGCTGCATCTACGTTGGCGCCCAGTTTGAGCAGCTCGGTCACCACGTCCACATGCCCCTCTTTGGATGCCAGGTGCAATGAATTCAACCCATTCTGAAACACAAAATGCAAGCTCTGTTAGTGAACAGTATGGATGTGGTTGCCTGTCAGGGATACTGCTACATAGCAGCACACTAGTATAAACCAGCCTGGACCAGAATGGAAATATATACACGCATATCACATGTAGGCACTGTCACAAATCACTGTTTAAAAGAATTTGAGCAAATATTGTTTGATCAAATAATTGTTTGATCTTTTTTTTTTCACAAAATGAGATACAAAATATTTGAAAAAGTAATATTAAACAGTCCCTTTAAATCTATATTAAAATTAAATCAAAAACAAAAATTTAATTAAAATGAAACTACTCATTAAAGGTTAATTTTTTTTTCTTTTTTAATAAAACCACAAGCGTTTTACTTCTCTTTTACACCGCACAGAACAACATGAGATATGGCTAATATCACACAATTGTGACACTTTCCCATGGCAAAAAGTTAAAGGGTTTCAGAAAGACCGATTCCTCTGATTCCAACATTATATTTGTTATTTTTAAATTATTTTTCTAATCAAAGTTTTCCTTTTTCAAATCCTTAATATCAGCAACACTACACGACATTACAAAATCATCATATACAATACTGTTCAAAAAAAAAGGTTTTTTAATGCTTTTTAAATAAGTCTGTTATAGGTTCATCAAGGCTGTACTTATTTAATCAAACATGCAGCAAAAACAGTAATATTGTAATATTACAATAAGGCTGGAAACTGGAATTATTGTAATAATATTACAATATTACTGTTTTTGCTGCATGTTCGATTAAATAAGTACAGCCTTGACGAACCTATAACAGACTTATTTAAAAAGCATTAAAAAAACGTTTTAATACGTGAATTTCATGTTCAAGAATATTTTTTTTTATTATTATTAATGTTAAAAACACTTGTGCTGCTTAACATTTTATCCTCAGGATAATTTGAATGGACAGTTTTTTGAATATAATGTTAAAAAACAGAATTTATTTAAAACAGAAATATTTTGTAAAATCTCTTTACTGTCACTTTTGATCAATTTAATGTATCCTTGCTGAATAAAAGTATTATTTTCTTCCCCCCAAAAATATTAATGACCTCAAACTTTTTAACAGTATTATAATATCATAACTGTTATAGATATATGGAAGATAATCTGTGTATTCTGAAAGTAAAACTGTACAGTACAGCAAAACCAACAGCAACACAGTCCAGCTACTGATGAAAATGACATTTTTTTTCACATTGGAAATTTTTTCAGTGTTTACTTCCATCATTCTCAGCAATGATAATGATATTGTTACATCCTGTCACATGGTAACAGAAATGACTCATACCTGATTACAGATATTAATGTCGACACCAGTCTTCAGGTAGTCGAGGACCTTCTCAAGGTTCCCTGCCCTCGCTGCCCGCAGGTAACTGGCATTGCTGTCTGACTGCAAGTAATGAGAGAAAATGCCGAACAAGATTATTCCATTGACAAGGTCAAAGGTCAAATCCAGGGCAACTAAGGTCAAATCCGGATCAAGAATAAACAAACCAAACAAACATATTTCCAGCTTTCAGCTCATTAAATCAATGAAAGGCAAAGAAATCATACCAACTCCATCTTTACTCAGTGCCATTTGTCTCCACAAACACATACACATATCCAGGGAAGCATCAGCTTTAGTGTACCAGTCGATGTCCTACAGGGAAACGACCATGGCAGTGTGACACAGGATCAAAGTTGCACAGAACACCTAAAACATTGGCAGTCCATCTCTCAGCAGATATCCCAGCGTTCCAGCTAAAGATCCAGCCAAAAACAGCTCTTGTCTCTCATCAACGGATACGGAACAGAACACTAAATAACGGCTATTATTCTGACACAGGTTTCCGCCCACTTTCCCTCATGATCTTTCGGTCTCTCACTCAGAATTAGTTTTCTCTTCTCATGCGTATATGAAAAAGAGAGCAGGATTTGGGAGAAAACACGAGGAGTATATGTGTGTGTGCCTCGTGAATGTGTCTTCTTTTGTCAGCCTCAGTTTGATTCGGGAACACTGCGCTTGACATAAGAGGACACACAGCAAAATTTCAATACAGTTTACCTCACTCACACATAAACACACACAATTTTATAAAGAATAGGAGAGGGATATCTCAGAGACACAAGCTCACATGGGGAATTCCTCTAAATGAGAGGCTATATTTAGTTCTCACTAAACCCAGGACAAACTCCTCCCCATATCTACCATCAAAGTGTGTGTACTGGCAAGAAGATCTGGAAAGAAAGGCCCACTTTCCAAAAGTAACTCAACTGAGTTTGACAAGAAGAGGCTATGCTGGTGTATTACGGAGATAAATGACATGCATATTCATCTAGCAACCAGAGCACATCGCACAGAAAAGGACAAATGTGTGTTTTTGTGATGGTGTGTGTACGCGTCTATATTCTAGTATGAGATTCACGGCCAATAATGAACTCTAAGCTCATTAGCTAGTCATTTCCTCAACCTGTTCCACTGGGAAAACCTCCATTTTTTTGTGTGTGAGTGTGAGCTTGTATCATCAGACACTTGCAGTCTGTGCTGTATGAAATGATGGATTAAAAGCACACGCAAAAGATGCCTTTGCTCAGTGGGTAATGCTTGCCCCTCACACACAAAATAAAAAGACTGGGAGAGAAAAGATATTGTATGTGTCTCCCAGTCTTTTTGTGACTTTTCTCTCTTATCTCTGAGTTAATGAGTTTTTCCAGCTTGTCACCCATAACTCCTTCCCTGGAGGATTCTAGCTGGGAAAATAACACTCACCCACATCCACACCCACTCGAATATATATAAATAAAATCACAAAGACAATCTGTATTAAAAAAGTGAGTGTTTGTGTCCAAATGGATAAGATCTGGATTTCAAACATAAATGTTATAGGTTTATACAAAGCATGGGTTGCCAGTGAATTGGAACGACCTCCTGTCCTGTTATCATAGTGCCCTTGAGCAAGACTCTTAACCCCTCATTACCCCGATGGGATTGTCTGTACGATAAGTATAATGAAAGCTCTAGATGCAAAGTCTGCTCAGTCTCTTATGCTGATTTATATTTAATCCAAAATACAGTTAAAACAGTAGTCATATTGTGAAATATTATTACAATTAAAAATAACTGTTTTCTGTTTAAATATATTTTAAAATGTAATTTATTCCAAAGCTGAATTTTCAGCATCATTACTCCAGTCTTCAGTGTCACATGATACTTCACAGATCAATCTAATACGCTGTTTTAATTCTCAAGAAACATTTCTTACTATTATCACTGATGAAAACTGCTGTGCTGCTTAATATTTTTGTGAAAACCATGATATATTTTTACAGGATTCATTGGTAACATTTTAAATGTTTTTAAAAAAAAACTTACTGACCTCAAAATTTTTAACACTAGTATAAACTAATACTAAACAAATGCTATCTTAAAGCACTAACACAATGCACACACACATAATATCCAAAACATGTAAACATTCATAACCTACAAAACAGTATCAGAGAACACAAACACTGTTCATAACAATCTTCACTCAAACTCGGTGATTTCCAATGTTTATCTTCATCTGAACAGACCCTGTTTATCAGCTGTATCTCCTTTGTATTACACAAAAACCATACATGCTCCAGAAACCACAAAAGATAAACTTTTTCTCACTAAGTAAAATATGAAAGTGGTTTTCATGGGAGGTTGTGAGAAACTAGGCAAAATGTCTTTTGAATGCAAACTCTAAGAAGTCCCATCATAGACACACACAGAGATCATGAATTGACATTGTGTAGTTTTGGTTGCACCTTGAAAACCTGATGCTACATGTTACTTTCCGTAAACGTTAACCTTTATTGTTTACATGTACAGGTTTATATTATTTTTTTTGACAGTTTCGAGAGGTATTTGTTTTAGACGTGCACAGTGGAGCACTTACTAAACACAAGTTTTGCTACACTGCCAGGACATTGCTAAGGTATTTAGAACAATTGTTTGTATCTTGCTATGCACTTGCCAAGGTTAAACAGCCACCACCTAATCTGTCTATGGGATTTTTATTTATTTATTTTTTTTAATCTTTTAACACATCAAAAAGTTGTTTGGGATTCAGAAAGACTGATTCCTCTGATTCCAAAATTTTTTTCCGTTATTTTTCAAATTATTCTTCTAATAATCAAAGTTTTCAGTTTTCAAATCCTTAATATCAGCAACACTACATGACATTACAAAATCATCATATACAATACTGTTCAAAAATTTGGAATCGGTAAGGTTTTTCAATGCTTTTTAAATAAGTTTGTTACAGGCTGACCAAGGCTGCACTTATTTAATCAAACATGCAGCAAAAACAGTAATATTGTAATATTATTACAATAATTCCAGTTTCCAGCTTTTACAAATAATTTTAATATGTGGATTTCATGTTCAAGAATTTTTAAAAAAAATTATTATTAATGTTAAAAACACTTGTGCTGTTTAACATTTTATCCTCAGGATAATTTGAATGGAACGTTTTTTTGAATATAATTCAATTTCAACTGCGTGAAAAACCGTAGTAGTGACAACCTGTGTGTCAAGTGTCAAGCTCTGAATCTTTATAAACGCTCTCACTTTATAATTCATCTCAAGCATGGAGATGTGAAAGGCCTCTCTGTTTTAAAATAATAATCATCAGTATTTCAGTGTGGGAAATTCTGTGAACACTATGCATGTACTGTACGCACAGTAGAGTGGAAACACTCTGTGCTATCTCACACACACAGTTACGGACACACAAACACACACCCAGTGGAGTTACATAAGACATTCTGTAGGGTACTGCTGTTATTAAAACATCAGAGAAACTGGACTGAAAGAAAGACATGAGGAAAGGGAAGAGAAAAGGTCATAGTTGATAAAAATGACGTGACACTACATCTGAAAACAAAATGTTAATGTCTGTACAGCTGTTGTTCATTAAAGAATTAGAGTAGTTAAACAGCTGACCCAATAATACTCTAGTCTCTGCCTCTCTGTCTCAGTGTCTATTCAGGTCCTAGATAAGCAGCGAGCTCAAATACTGCAGGATCGGCAAAAAAACAAATCTACCCGTCAGTGTGGCTGCAGACGAGGCGACTTACACACACACATTCCTGTCCTCTGAACATCAGCACCACTATATGCAGATACAGTCCTGAAAATAATGTAAAAGATAACATGTTGCGATTTACGGTCAGAATGAACCATTTGTGGTTGATTTTTGCAGAGGAGTTGGTCAGTTCAGACTGTCTGGTTTTTTTCATTTCTACAAGAGAAGCTGCTTGGTTGTTTAGTTTTAACATCTCTCCTTTTCAGCATGTCTGTTTTGATTCTCCAGCTGGGAACTGATTCATATCCATTCTTCTGAAATTAAAATAAGTCAAATTAAATACCATATGCTATAGGCTTCAAAGAGTATAGATGCACCAGTGTTGAAATTCTGGATTATACCAATCATGTTATGGCTGATAACTGATAAACAACCAGTATTATAAATCTATACTACTTTGTTTAAAAAAGAAAAGAAACTAAACACACTAAACACTATCATTACATGAGCACAGCAATACTTAAAGGGCAAGCACTCTTCACAAGATTAAAGGGTTAAATTGTTGCCATAATATATCACTTTCCCTTTAAATTCAAAAACTAGCCATTACTGCAGTTAAGTTAAACTGTTAATAAGTTAATCACCCTATAAACACAAATCCAAGACTAAGTTTCTCCAGCCTCGGCATCACAATAAAATTGAAGCCCCATAGCCATTCATGACTATTCACACAGTCATGAATGTACAGAGCGTTGTTAGGTAAATTAGATAAAGTGGTCTAGTAGTGAACATGGCAAAAAGCTTTTAAGCACCAGGATACTCTGCGCTTGTGTTACCATGTATGCACACACACCAAGGTCAGTAAAAAAGCACTAGAGCAAAGGTAGAGTTGGAGTGCCTGACTAGCATGAATGTCAAAATGGTTGTAATGACACCAGCACACATGAAGCAGATCTAATTTTGCATGTGATTCAACCTTGACAACAGAGCCGCTCTTCAAATAAACATTAAGTTGTTCTCTGACATCTGTGAGGATTTTGATTCTGCAAACAAAATCTAGAAATCTAAGCCCAGCGAGACCAACAGATCAGACTTTGCGCTATTTAGCCCACAGAGGGGTTTAAAATTACCCAGCAGTGTCAAATATATCATGTATTCAAGAAATATGTTAATAAATCTGACTGAGGTTGAAGCAGATAAAGAGCAAGAACATTTCAGGATCTCATGATCCCAAGCATCCTCAACCGACAACCTTCATTTCCCAACCATTCCCAAAACGCCTATTTAAAACAACATACACTTCCCAACCATTCCCAGTCATGTTTTTAGAGTACTTACGGGTGAAAAAGAGTCAGCAGCCTCTTCCACCGCCATTTTTCCTGCAGTCCCACAGAAACCCGATCACTTACTTCTCTAGCTCTGTGGCCAGCAAGGTGCCATTCAGTCATGTGACGTGTGAAAAAAATGCCCAGGCAGCAGGATGTTCAAAGACACGCTTCCACCTGACGTGTGCGCGAGTACGGATACAAGGATACGATGATCTCCGGTACTACAGTAAACATCAAAGTCACTTTGAATCCAACCTTCTCTGTTTGTCTATTCCCGTTTACAACTTGACCTCTCCTTCTGTGTCAAACTACATTGGCTTTTCAGTTTTCTTTCTCTGTTCACAGCCCTGTTTATAACTTCTGCCAAAACAATCTTTTTCTTTCCTCATACTATTTTCCCTTCCTCCTCATTCAATGGGAGCCAGCTCCAATCTTCATTTGACACAGACAAAATGTGCATAATTTACATCGCTGCCATGCAGCTTTCCTCTCTGATTTTCTCTCTTTCTGTCATACACACTGAACACAGTGGGTGGGGGTCTTTTCAAATAGTGATATGAGGTGTTAAGGGGGTCCAAATATAGCAGCTGAATCCAATGCATTTGCTAATAGGACTCCCTTTCCCTCCGTTCTGCAGTCTCCTCCTCCCTGCAAACCCTCGTGTGTGTGCGTTTATATTGTCTGTGTGCTTATCTGCTCCCTTTTTAGACAAAAAGAGCATGTGTGTGTGTGTGTGTATGTGTGTGTGTGTGTGTGTGTTTAGGACTGCTGGGGGTCGGTTTATTAGGTTGAATGCAGGGTTCATGGTGCAGCTCAAAAAAGGATTAGGGGCATTTCCCCCAGTATTAGGGCCACCGCACAGTCACATAAAAACACACCCCAGCTGTAGCTCTGACAAAGGGATGAAGTGTGTCACCCGTTATACAGTGACACAAGCTGTGTTGTTTACATACTGTGCTTGCTCTGTGTATCTTGGTGTCTGTTTGAATTTACTGTTCTGTTGAATGTACCGTTGGGTGTTTGTTTTTTTCCGTTGTGTATCGACAGTATTGTGTCCATGTGTTTATGGAAAGGGGGAGTGGCCTAGAGCTGTGTGTCAGACAGACACATGCTGTGTGAACATATGGAGTGCTAACTGCCATTGACAATTTGATTTTACAATAAATGATTTATAAAATGATTTAACTCTTGCTTTTTAACAGCGAGTTTAACAGTATAAATTTTAAAGCTTGCATTAAGAGAGTTTAAATATAGAAATATATTTTAAAGATGCTAGCTTTTTACAAATACAGGTCAATCTCATAAAAACATTCTTAGTGATAATTTAAAAATGTACAAAGAAAATTACTTAGACAAAATTAAAACTTAGCATAAATTAAATGTACAACAAATACTACCATCATGTATGAATAATTTCCAATTTAAATAATAGTATTAATAATTAAATAATTAAAATTATGTTTAATTCAAATACATACTACTACACTTCACTTTTTTTATTTAATACTTTTATTTAGCATGGATGCATTAAATTGATTGAAAGTGACAGTAGAGTTATTGACAATAATGAGACAAAGTTTCTTGAACACCAAATCAGCATATTAGAATAATTTCTGAAGGATCATGTAAATTTGATGGATCAAATTTAGTTTTGCCATCACAAGAATAAATTTACATTTAAACAATATTTCAAAATATTACTGTTTTTACTGTATATTAATCAAATAAATGCAGATTTGTTGAGAACAATAGACTTCTTTCAAAAACATTAAAAACGTACCATCCAATGATAGAGTCATTCATAATATAATATATAATAAAAGGTTTTTGCATTACAGTAATTAAAATTAAAAATAGATCAATAATCTGAACTAAAAATCTTAATAGTAATAAAAACATGTATCATGTAATGGAAAAATAGTTTTTTGATCTTTTTTATTTTGTGTGTGAAATGATCTGGACATGTTTTGAAAAGCTTTGTGATTTTACCAAAGAGCTTCTTCTTTAAACCCCTAAAATATTGTTTAGACTTATTTCCTAATACACATCACATCTGCAACACTATTTTCATAAAATTATTCATGTATGCTATTGATCCTGTTTCATGGTAAGATCTCTAAAATGTAGATGTAGAAATATAGCGATGAACTTGAACATACAGGCATTCACACACACACTCACTTTGATTATGCAGAGAGGTATCCCATGATGCTTTGGGGTGCATCACAGGTCTCTTCGTTCTGGGATGATGGCGTTGCTATGGCAACAGAGGAGGAGGGAAGAGAGAATGTGATCTGAAGAAGCTCAAGATGTTCGGTAACTGTGGTGATGGTTTCCCTCAATGACCTCCACCTCATCAGCCAATCACGGGGGGTTGTATGAGAGCCATCATTCTCTCTCTCTCAAATACAGTCAGACACACAGAGGTGTTCACAAGGGCTACACCTACTTTAAACCCTTGGGCACTGAAGGATTTCCAGGCATTCAGAAATAGGGCAGAATTTTTACATTCTAGAAGGACGAATGAGCTCCGCTCCTGCATGACGAAATACCAACACAGATTCTGGATGTAGCAATATATAGTATTTAATTTTGCATTTTTGCTTAGTTTGGATTTGACAGGCTGTCAGTACTGTGCCTGCATGGATGTATGTCTGTTATTTGTGATGATGTTGTGTTTGTGTGCATTCACTGTGTTTGCTGACAAGGTGAAATTTAATGCCCCTCGGCAACAGTCTTCTAACATGTAAGGTCTATGACAGACACAGAGGAAATCAGGTGAAGAGTGCTACAAACACAGAGTGACTGCAAAGAAACCTCCGAAATCATGACATCATCAGAATATACCTGATATCCAGACTCACACTGGGCCCTAGTGGAGAGATTCAATACTACTGTCAACCTAACAGAAACAGGTCAACAAAAACATCCATACGCTCTCCTTTTTTGTTACATAAGAAATGGCAAAAGTCAACATAAAATCAAAATTGACTCTATTTACTTTGCTGATGTACGGTACTGGCCATATTATGAACAATTAAGCAGCACAAGTTATTAAAAAAGTATTTGTTATTTTTAAAACTTAAGAACAACAGATAAAATCAAGTATGCCCCTACATTTGTTTTTATTTTATTTCACTCACAATTATTTCGTATTACAGAAATAAAATAGGTTGCAAATGACATTTCAGGTTGACTTTAAGCCTGCAAATTATGTATATGTATAATAATAATAATAAGATGAAGAAGAAGCATTATTATTATTATTATTATTATTATTATATCCTGCACTAATTTATAACAATCATACAATTACTACTAATTAATATTAATATTTAATATATATGTATTATATATTTAATAATAATAATAATTATTATTATTATCATTATTAATTAAATTATTTACAAGTCTAGGACTACTACTACTACTACTACTACTACTACTAATAATAATAATAGTGGATATTTGAAATAACAATAATAACATTAATAAGAATTGTTATTTTTATTATTAATGAAATAACAACAACAACAACAATAAAAATAATAATAATTAGTAGTAGTAGTAGTAGTAGTAGTAGTAGTAGTAGTACAAACCGAATTCCGGAAATGTTGGGGCGTTATTTAAATTTGAATAAAATGAAAATTAAAAGCATTTCAAATCACATGAGCCAATATTTTATTCACAATAGAACATAACTAATGTTTATCATTTCAAATGAGCTCATTTCAAATTTTAATGCCTGCTACAGGTCTCAAAATAGTTGGGACGGGGGCATGTTTACCATGATGTAGCATCTCCTCTTCTTTTCAAAACAGTTTGAAGAGGTCTGGGCATCGAGGTTATGAGTTTCTGGAGTTTTGGTG
>JAUZSZ010000125.1:11543819-11555620 GCA_034780575.1 Labeobarbus marequensis
AAAGATTAACACTAAATTAAAATGAGATGATTACAAAAGAAAAACAGAGAAAATAAATATAAATAAATAACCAATATCATCCAATACCAATAAATTAAAACAAATTGTAATATCAGATCCACAATATGGTACCAATATATTGTGCATTTCTGAATAAGAATTTTTCTCATTTTGGGGATAATGACCCACTGACTTTATATATTACAAAATGTTTGACGGCAAAATTTCCACAGAACTTTTCTTATCTTGATAATAATAAGAAATATTCATTGAGCACCAAATCAGCATATTAGAATGATTTCTGAAGGATCATGTGAGACTGGGGTAAAAACAGCAGAAAATTCAGCTTTGCCCATAACAAAATTAATTACATTTTTAAAATATTTCATTTAAAATAGTTATTTTAAATTGTAATAATAATACTTCTGTATTTTTGATCAAATAAATGCAGTTTTGGTAAGCATATGAGACTTTTGAATGATATTGCAAAAAACAAAAAACAAAAAACTCTTGGGAAAATCAACAATTTTAATCCAAGAAATTTGGACTTGAGAGATCAATGCAATGCAAAGTGTTTCCTGCCTTAAAATAAAAGTCAGATGAGATATTTGAGAGGAATCGTCTATGTGTTGAAAGAGAGCAACTAGTGACAAACACAGCTGCATCCTCAAACAGTCATGTGTCCTGACAGATGGAAGATGAGCAAACCTGTGGAGGCCGAAACCTACAGGACTCTCCTGCTGTTAGTCGCACAGACGTGGTACTCACAGAGCGGCCAGGACAAAGGGCATCTGCACTGGTTTTCATGTGCAGTGGCCGCCGGTGAACACAGAACAAGCTGGGCTGTGCATTTAAGGATGTCAGGAAACCATTGATTGGTTAAATCGAGCTTTTATCCAACACATAATGCTGAGGCACAAAACGGCCCAGCTGCAGGTCTATTTCCTCTATACAAATGAAATGCTCTGCAGTCTTCCTCAACCGCTGCTCTCAGAAACATCTGTGATGGCTTCACATACTTCAAGGAAAAAATGTTGCTATACCTCAAGAGAAATCTTGCAAACGATTCTCAAGAAATGGCAGGACTGAAATCCTGTCATCCACACCAAATAACATTCAGCCAGCAGGGTTTTGTCACCTCAGTCTATTTTGTCAAGCACAAAAAAATAAATGTCAGTTTTCATTTGCACAGTGAAATGTATTCTTTTTTGGATGCAGAAGGACTTCAAATGACAGCTACCCTGCTTCTAAAATACAGGACAACAGTGTCTTTTTTCAATCTAAAGACTATTTTCTCCTGGTCTTTATCTCTTTTATCTGTGCCTTTATTCCTTTCACTGCTACTGTTCTCTCATTTCTCTCTCTGTGTGTGGTGATCAGCGCTCATCACCGACAGACAGCAGAAGAAAGTTGATTCATCCATCAGAGACACCGCAATGAGCCGGTAATCGTTCCCGCTAATTTGCCTCACACCTGGGCTTTTAGAGATCCATTTACCTGCTGAGCGCTCAGTGTAGATGCCACTTCACTTTTCAGACCCGACTGAGCCTGAACGGCAGAACTGAAACCCAACTAAACAATGTGCTGAGCTGGGACTGATGGCAAATTGAATACTTCTGTAATGAGTGGGTCCAGTGAGGTGGGCTGGCAGTCAACACCAAGATGCAGGTATACGGGAGGGAGATAGTCTTTAAGATTGTCTCCAGCATGAACTGAATGGATTGACTGCCCATGTGGAGTACAATTGTGTGTACTTTGCTGAGGATGGAGGAGGAAATAAATGGATGGAAGGGTGGTTGGATAGAGGCATGATGGATCCCATTCCCAATCTATTTACTGTGAAAGCATAAGCAAAAACATAGGTGTGTGATTCTAGAAATTGTTTCTAAGAAAAGGAGAGCAGAACTGAATGAAACAGAATAGAACAGAACACACAGTAACAAGACCAAATGAAACAGATGAGAAGAGAATCACAAGAAAGAGTATCAAATCAGAATGAATCAGAATAGGACAAAGTAGAATCAAATGAAGTGGAACAAAACAAAACCGAACGAAACAGAAGAGAACTAAACCAAATCAATCAGAACTGAACAGTACAGAATCAAACAAAACAGAACAAAAACAGAATCACATGAAACAGAGCACAGGGGAATTAAATTAAACCGAATCGAATCAAACAAAAAAAGAACAGAATCAAATAAATAGAACAGAATAGCATCAAATGACAAAGGAGACAGAGGAGAACAGAAGAGAAGAAAATTAAAGGAATAAGAACATAACAAAGGGGAATCAAACTGATCAGAGCAGAACAAAGGAGAATCAAATGAAACAGAACAAAGAACGAAACAAAAAAAAAAGAACGAAAACAAATGAATCAGAACAGAACAGGTGAATCACATGAAAATGAAACAGAGTACCTGAGAATTAAATTAAACTGAACCAAAAAACAAACAAAAAAACCCCCAGAATCAAATAAATAAGAACAAAACAGAATCAAATGAATCAGAACAGCACAGAGGAGAGCAGAACAAAAAGTTAAACAGAACAGAACAGAACAGAATCAAATGACACAGAACACCAAAGAAGAATCAAATGGAACAGAACAGATACAAGGGGAATCAAATGAAACAGAATAAAACAGACCAGATGATCATAACTTTATTATAAAACCCCACCTTTGAGGCCAAAGCTTCTACACTCTCTCTGCATGTCTTCTCGATCTCTAGATTCTCCTGAATGTTGTTCACCTCCTCGATCACCCTGTGTGACACTGAAGACAAGCAATATGTCAAATATTTTGATGTTTTCTTCAACACAAACACACTACAGTTGTCACTACAGGCAAGCACACAACTAATTGTCTGTCATGCACACACTGGAGCAGGCAGCACAGTACATCATGACGTTCACAGACAAGGTCACAGCATCATACAATTACTCTGTCCAGAGCACTGAAACTTAGAAGAGCTCTTCATCAGCTATCATGCTCTCCAGACTCCTTTCGAGCAAGTCGGCTGGGGACATTTGGTGTGTGAAACAGCTGGAACTACAGTTCATATGGTGGACAAAACACATGGTAACACAATGCTAGAAATGATTTGAACTGTTTGATAGTGAAGTAGTAGTAAGTATTCTGTAGTGTGACATGCTGTACTTCATGTAAAATGACTCAAAACATCTTTGCAATTCTTATTATATTATACTGTATTATGTTATTATACAATTCATTTTATAACCTAATTGTAATTTAAAGATTTATATGGCTATGGAATATTTGTATCCATTGATCTGTCACCCTGTTGGACTATTTAAGTGAACAGTTTTCCATCATTATATGCATATTTGAACCCTTTCCAACATATACATAAACACACACTACCATTCAAAAGTAGTTTTTTTTGAGAAATTAGTACTTTTATTCAGAAAGAATGCATTGAATTGATCAAAAGTGACAGTAAAGACAGTTATGTTGCAAAAGATTTCTAATTCAAAAATAAATTATGTTCTTTTGAACTTTCTAATCATCGGAGAATCCGGAAATAAAAAGTATCACGGTAATGTATCGGTGCAGTAACATAAAATGTATCAAAATATTAAGTAGAATAACTGTTTTCAACATTGATATTAATAATGAACGTTTTCTGAGAGCTAAATCAGCATATTAGACAGATTTATGAAGGCTCATGCGACGCTGAATACTGAAGTAATGGCTGCTGAGAATTCAGTTTTGCCATCACAGAAATAAATTACATTTTAATATATCAAAATGGAAAATAGCTATTTTTACTGTATTTCTGATCAAATCAATGCAACCTTGAAGATCACGAGACTTCTATAAAAAAGATTAAAAACTGACCCCAAACTACATATAAACACAAACGTCTTGATGCTGAAAAACGTCTTTACTTGTCATTCTTTCAGATTTTCTTTTCTACACAATAACCTCTCCATCTCAGCCTTCACAGAGATGTTGTCTATTCTACAGATCTATTTGAATTAGTTCAGTGCTGCCCCTCATACTGATCCTATAGGGACAGGAGACTGAGATCAGCGCAGGCCTGTCTAGCCAAGGCCCATTGTTTGGGTTAATGGAGTTATCTGCGGTGTTTCCTTGCTTTCACTGGCAAGAACCTTCAAAAATCCACAGTGTCTCTGAAGAGTCTCTCTTTGTGATACATTTCTAAACATTTAAGGTTAGTCTCTCATGTGCAAAAAGAGTCTCAAAACAAGCTGATTCGAGACAAAACTTCCAACATTCAAATTCAAAATGCAGTCAGCCTGACGAGCAGCCGCAATCTATCAACTTCTAAAGAGGCGGAAGATGGCGAGATGGAAGAGGCAGATGCTCTTAACGCCTGGAGCTCTTACCTTATTTGTGTCCATAATCACCAGAGACTGGCCACGGACCAGCTCACAGCCTCTTAACTAATTACACATTGTGGTTGAGAGGCAAAAACAGGAATTAGCACCATCACGGCCAGCGGCTGCCTCCCAATGACACCTAATTAAAACTTGATGAACGCCCGTGTCTGCGATATCCAAGTTCCCGCTGTAAGCCTTTCGCTGTCACTCATTAAACAGTACTTAGCTGCCAGTTGGTCCCCCTCCACCCCATCTTTCATCTCTCTCTCTCACTGGTAGTACTAGCACTAAGTGACAGGTTAATTGTAATAGCTGCTACACATAAACCGGGCTAAGTGTGAGGCAGTTGCGGAGCAGGAGGGGGACGAGGGGGAGACTTCACACGTCAGGCTTGGCAGCTTTAATTGTAAGTTTTGGCCTCGCCATCAACGTTGCATCTTCAAATCTCTTTCTTCTCGTGCCGTTCCTCCGTTTTCCCCCCTGCTCTTTGCGCACGCGTCTTCTCAGAGACAGACAGTGATTACGTGCACGAGGACGCCGAGTATAATGCTATCGGGCCTGCGTGTTGGAGAAGTGAATTAGAGCCTCTGATGCTGTTTCTACAGCGCCGAGCTTGATGAGGGGGCAGATGCCATTGTGGTCTTATCATTAGAACACAATGGTCATGTTGTCATCAACCTTGCCATCTCCAATTGAAAAGACATGATTGTGTGTTGGGGGCTTTTTCCTCGCTCGCTTGCTCCCCAGCTCCCCCCAGCCAGCCAGCCTCCCCCTTGGTCGCTTTGCACTGAATAGAAGCAATTTTCCGAGAGCTATGAAATCACGTAATAGCTCCTAATATGCAGCTGCTCTGCTAGAAGCTGCAGCCACTATTTAAGTGGAAGTCATACACAATACGTGTTTATGGTGGAGGAAACATGAGCAAAGGCCAAGATTATTCACAAAAACACACGCTCTTCTCTATCAAATAATGACCTATTTTGTGTATTAAAATGAGAATGTAATGGATTTTTTACCCTCCTCCCCAACACCACCGGCCATTTGTTGTGCTTTTTAAAATGTCGCCTTTTAATTCACATTTGAATTCCACGTTTCCCTGGCAAAGAAAAAGAAGGTGACATTTGTATAGAAGCGCAAGAGAGGTGAAGTGCGGCGATTTGACGAGGGAGGGATCGCCAAAAAAACCCATCTGAGACTGAAACCTGTCGCTTTCCCCCTCACTCAGGTGTGTGCGATTGATATCAACCCCAAACTTCAGACAAAGAGAGCAAAAGCTCCACTCTTGTCTGCAAAAAGGACATCTCAGATACCTAACATATTCATCTAAACATCCTACCCAAAATTACATAGCCATTTGGGAACAGCGAATGTAAACTCAAATAATTTGTTCACACAAGGATTTTTGCAGTTTGAATAATATTAAAACAGGTCTTGGAATAACAGGAAATGATGATTACGGAATAACTAGGTGTGTCTATATGGAACGGTGTCATAGTTATTGCAATATTATGGGATCAAAGTCCAAAGGAGCAAAGCACATATATGGGTTTTACAATACACTTGTTTTAATGTACTACACAGAAAGATGTCTGATGCACATTAAGTGAATTTGAAGATCTCTGAAGTGAATCTAAGATCTTAAAAACCAACCTTGTTCAAATTCTTTCAGCTTCCGTAAAGCCTCATCTCTCTCCTCTTGCATTTTTTTACCCTGAAACAAAAAGTTTTATAGATTTATATTATTTACATCAAATATATAATATATTGTTTTATTAGATTTATATCATTTACATCAAATATATAATATGTTGTACATGGCTGGCTCAGAGGCCAGGGTATAGTATGCACTGACATAACAGTTTTTTTATTTGAAACAGAACATCTGCACTTATTTAAAATTATTTATTTATATAATAATTTATTTACATTTTATTTTTTATTAAAAGCAAACCATCCCAAAATATAATTACAAAGGGACAGTTCACTCAACAATGAAAATTCGGTCATCATTGACTCACCTTCAAAAATGTACAGTTCAAAAGTTTGGAAGATTTTTAAAATGTTTTTGAAAGAAGTCTTTAACATTAACTAAGGCTACATTTATTTGATCAAAAATACAGTGTACACAGTAATATTGTCAAATATTATTTCAATTTAACATAACTCATTTCTATTTTAATATATTTTAAAATGTAATTTATTCCTGTGATGGCAAAGCTGAATTTTCAGTAGCCATTACTCCAGTCTTCAGTGTCACATGTTCCGTTCTAAGCTATTTTTTCCCCCATCTTGATTTTATAAATGCATCCTTTTTGAACATAAATGTCTTGTTTCAAAAACATCTGAAAAAAATCTTACAGATCTCAAACATTTTAACAGTAGTATACACAAAGGTGAGTAAAGATGCCAGAATTTTCTGTTTCAATACAGTGAAAGTCAATGCAGTGCTGAAAACTGTTTTCTTTTTCAAAATACTTTCTTTTATTTTCGGGTGAACTATACCTTTAAGACCACACACAGATGTTATAGAAGTGCAAGGAAAAAAGAAATAAGGGGTGAAAGAAAGGACAGCATGACAGAAAACGTCTTACCTCCTTTTTGATTTTCTCGTATTCTCTTTGGAGGCTTTCATACTGGAGAAGAACTGCAGAAATACAAGGACGCCAGTTAAACATGTCTCACAACTTCCCAAGAACTACATAGTAAGTTATTACAACACACTGTATGGGAGATCAACTCATGTCCAGCGTGAGGACTGCTCATGGAAACTAGCACTAATTTACACAAAAGTATTTTTAATGTTGCAAAAATATATAATTACAAACAGAGGAAATTATCCTCTAGGATGAGAAATACATTTGCAGGTAAAGATGATGACAGTTCCACTCATATTTGTCTACATTCTGCCTGTTGTATGAATCAGCATCAGCTCTACTGAATATGCATCTAATTTTAGAACAGAAGACATGATCTGTAAAGGGTTTACAAACCACACTGTGTCTGGGTTATTAATGTGACAGTGACACAGACTACCATGGAAAAGACCACAGCAAACAGCAACTTCAGTTTAATTTTTTCAAGTTCCAGTCTTCAGCAGAATAAAGCGAATAATCCTAATGTTTTCTCTCTTTATTTATGAGGTCAGTAGGGAGCTTTGGGCAAAAGGATACCATACAAATCTCGCCTTAAGACATCTTTCAGAGCGCTGTTTACTAACCTAATTCTAGAGGGCAATTATACAGCAGTCAGGAACATTTACTCATTTAATTCCAACAAAAACATATGCGAGTTCAAAAAAGGTTGATGCGTTTTACAAACAGCTGAATCTCTAAATGAAGTGCAGACTGTCTTGATTTCTTGATGGCTGCCATAAATAGTCACATGACTAGAGCTTTCAGAGATGGTATCTGTGCCAAAGCTCCATAAAACATATCATAATACAGGCAAAGCTATCATATTGTTATAAAAATGGTCTAAGTCATATAAATAATGATCACAATACATGTCAGTGGTCACAGTTGTGCCCATTAGAAAACCCAGAGCCCAATTCTCAATAAGTTACTGTTTTATACACACTGACATTTATCATTTTAATGCACATTACATTAGAATAAATATGCATTTATTCTTGGTTTATCAAACACAAATTTCCCCACAAATTCTATTAGGTTTTACAGATCAGGTTACAAATTACTTCCTATTAATGCTTATAAAAAAATCAGTTTGTTTCATTTGGTTATCCAATGAGTAAAATACATGTGTTCACTTGGCTGGGAAAAAATAGAATAGAAGAAAAAACACTACTTCTTGTAGGCCTATTATTATAGTACCTGTGTGTTGACTGTTACAGTTTCAGCAACCTAGTTTCTATACACTACTAAGCGCACTGGTTAGGGCACACAAGCACTCCTAATGCATTCGACACAGTTACTCTTACCTTGGTTGGACAGTTCTGAAATCATTTCCCCTTCTTTCTGCTCTCCCGTTGACGCCATAAGGAGTTCTTGTGGTTACTGATTCAAAACTCCGGTTAAGCACAGCGCGAGCGATACAGGAAGTGACACCTGGTCACACCTACGGTCACCCGCGTGCTCCGTTAAAGTAAAAATGTACCATGCAAACCATAGTTCTCCCTCCCTATATATTTACCTTGATTTTTCCTGTTTTCTTTACCCATCTCATCTTATATTTACTCTCCTTCCTAAACAAATACACTAACTTTCAAAAAACTTTAAAAGGGGCAACATTTTTGGACCCCAATAAAATGATGCCACACTAATAAGACAGCAGTAAAACAAACAAATAACAAAAAAACTATTTTTACTATTTTTTAACAGTATAAGACTCAAGTCACAAGTACAACAATGAAATCTAACATAAAAACATTTAAACAATAGCACAAATAATTTAATAAAATGATTAATAAAATCAATCCCTAGGGCATAAAATTGCCAGAAGTTAAAGAAACACCCACTAACTATAGGAGCTATGATGATATTGTTGTGGAAACTATGTTATACTGGTAGATTTTTGTAAGGACGTTCTCTCAGCACAGAAAACAATTAACATTACTTTTATTATGACAAATAAATGAAGTAGTCAGCCAATCATGATATAACAATATAATTTAATTCATCTGAGAGGTTTGACAGGTTTAACAGCAATCAACACAGATAAAACATTTACACATACAAGAGGGGAATGTTTAATCAGTCTTATATCTCAGCACATAATTCAAAGCACAGATGCCGTAAACATCCTCCATCCTCCTCTAAAAGGGAAATAACAGCTGTCAGTGACAAGCATACACACTATATTACAACACAAACTAAGTTTGGTGCGCAAACATTCATTTGAATTTGTTTTTTGGATATTAAAATAAATAAAAGCAAATATTTTCAAGAGAAGGGCCGAAAATGAATTTGTAAATAAAATATTCTCATGACTTAAATTGGAATGTTTTGAAATTTGGCACTTTTTGTGCTCTTGCTGCAGTGATGAATGGAGGATGTGGGAGAGCACATACATGTGCAAGTAAGCCCTGAATTTTTCCCTTTGAGCTCAAATATTTTTAATATTCTCTTTAGGTTGTGGACAGTGAAATCATTTGAACAAATAAAAAAAAAAGAAATGAACTACAGGACAGTATGCATCTCCAAAACAAAACAGTGGAACAAAGCAAATCATGATTACATATTCTATCCACACAATAAAGTACACACAATCATGTATAACACAACAATGGGAGACAATGGAATAATCTCTGGTGGTCATAAAACATGGGATAATGACATGCATGATAATATTACCATTTATGCATATTACATGTGTATTATCCCAGAGTTATGCCCTGTAATTCTAAACACCACTTGTCAGAGCAGAGGTGGACACAAGGGGTGAGGTTTTCTGAGGGAGACAGGTCATGTGACCTTTAGCCCAGGCCTCCAGAAGGTGTTGTGGTCTTAGGAGGCTCAGTGACGGGCAGCGGACTCTCTCGGGTAGAATTCGGCCAGTGTGCTCTGAGGAATTCTCTTCAGCATTTCTTTAGGGAAGATTCGGAGCAACTGCCAACCAATGTCCAGTGTCTCAAACACATCTCTGTTGTCATAGGGACCTAGAGAAATAGACACATAACTTATAACCTCAGTCACTTGACATGACACTCAAGCTTCCATTATGTATCATAACTTTTGAACCATGTGTCACATACTCAAGTGACTTGTACCATTGTAATCTTTTAGCCAAGACCAACAATATGTATATGTATATATATATATATATATATATATATATATATGATTTCATTTCCATCATGAATAATTTTGCACCAGACTGTTCTGAATCGCATATGCTATATCTAACTGATTGGACTTTCTTAAAGGGGTGAAAAAAAAGGGAGGGAGGGGGGTTATCAAAAACCTGAAAAATCCTATAGAATTATATTGCCAAAAAAATTGTGCGCTCATACGTCAGAGATTTAAGGGAGGGATCAGACTGTTTTTGAAATAAATTTATGTGTTTATTCACCTTCTGTCTGTCTATCTATCTATCTATCTGCACACACATACATACATACTTTTATCTTTTGAACTTTCTGTTTAGCAAAGAAACCTGAAAAAAATTAATCAGGGTTCCCACAAAAATATTAAGCAGCACAACTGTTTTTAACATTGATAATAATAATAATAATAATAATAATAATAATAATATAGAATGATATTAGAAGCATAGTAATGGCTGCAGAAAATTCAGCTTTACCATCACAGTATGAAATTACATTTTAAAATACATTTGAATAGAAAACAGTTATTTTATATAGTAATAAAATTTCAAAATATTACTATTTTCACTTTTTTAAAAATATAATTTCAGCCTTGGTAAGCATAAGAGACTTCTTTCAAAAACATTTTAAAAACCCTACTGACCCAAACTTTTGATTGATGTACATAGACATAAACATTCATAAAAATAAGAAAATATAATATAAAAAGAATTATAATCAGATGATAATTTCTCAGAGCTTTAATATTTCAGCTTTGAAGCAAAAAAAAAAAAAAGAATGTGAATGAATGGAATGTTCTTTAAGAAATTGGCTTTTAGGCTTCATGTTGCTTAAAAGGTGAAAACTGCTGACTGACACATAGCATCTTTAATGGCATATTTCAGTTAAACAGAAAAGTGCTTCACTTGAAGAAAACACTATATTGTTCTACAAAAATGCTGGGAGGATGAGTGAATGCATGTTTTGTTCTCTGTAAATAGAAGCAATAACTGAGATTGTTGGGAGTCCAACATGTGTTGGTGGAACAATGTCCAACTGTGACAGACACAAAGGAAGTTGAGAGATTTCATCTCCAAAATAGGGCTGTGATCAATATGAAAGATGTAAAAATTTTTTTTTTAAAGTGAAGTGGAAGGTTTGATGGAGATGGAGGGCCGTGCACCTTGTGCCACGCTGAAGAGCGACAGCATTGAGAAGAACATTCACTGAGGTGAAAGTGCTTGCAGCAGAGCAAGAGCAGTGGCTGATAGAAATACTGTCTAGTGGGTTCCAATATAGAACATAAAACAGCATAATAGTGTACACGTACGTACACACACACACACAGTTGGAAGAACCTTGGAATTTGAAAAAAACTTTAGTCTGACGAACTCTGCTTAAAATAAAGCTAAAGTTCCATTCACCAGAGAAAGAATTCATAATAACTGGGTTTCTGCAAGTACAGTTCTAACATTTCTGCCAAATTTAGACCTATCTAAAGTGAATGAGCTGATGCAGTATTGAGAACCGCATACAAGGGGCTTGTACCTTGAGCAATGAAATTCTTTTCAAACTTCTGCAGGAACTCCAGGTACAGCAGATCATCTGAGGTCAAAGCTTCCTCACCCACCACAGCCTTCATGGCCTGAACATCTTTACCAATAGCATAACATGCATA
>JAUZSZ010000125.1:11592990-11604848 GCA_034780575.1 Labeobarbus marequensis
TTTTTGCCATATCGCCCACCCCTATAGCCGAGGGGGACCAAACCCATCACCCAGCCCAATCCATCCACACCCACCCAGCCCACGGGTCCGCGATTGTGCCCTTGTAACGCCATTTCGCCCCTGCCCCTCTGGAGGCCTGTGCACGCCACTGGTGTGACTCACAGGTGCGCGGCCTTGGTGGAAAACAGGACATGTGCCATTATGAAGCTTTTGTCACACTCATTCATCACAAGCTTTTTCAGTTTTTTGGAAGCACTTAAAAGAGTTTCTGACTAGTAAAACCAGTGGTAATCCAGTCATGATAATATGAAATCCAATTACTAAACTAAAAGGTCTCCTTAACAACAGGCTTTTGTTATTATTATTTTTTTATTTTACAGAAAATTTGAATTCCAAATGCATGTTCGCATATGCAACATTAACATTTTAAAATTAGACACTTGGAAATATAAATTATATGCTCTACTATCTATTTGGCCTGATGTATACAAATACAAAGCCTTTGCAAACAAATATATTTTGAGAAACCTTTTATGCAACATCCTTAAAAGCTTTATCCTCCTTCTGCCAGCCTTTTACTCTGAGCACATTGGATCACATGGTCTGCGGTTACAACTCTTTCTATATAGCTAAAAACTCACTCGTAACTGAAATCAATCATCTAATTATATAAAAGCTTACCTGAAGGAGCTTATCAAGGTTATAAATTCCTCTAAATGGTAGATTTACTTTTAAGAATGAAACATGTACAGTATATCTTCAAAAGCATAACTCACAAAGAATGGGTTTTCTCTCTAGTGTCAGTTTCAGGGACATAGAGACATCTAGCTGCCAACACTTTCTCTGTCTCTCCATTAAGGCTTCACAGTTTTATACTACTTGAAAGTGCTTCAGATGGAATACCACCTGAGAGCAACAAAAGACCTAAATGAGGTGACTTTTTTCCTGCAGTATAGAGCAGTATAGAGTAGGAATAGCTTTGCAGGTGCAGGTTATGAGAGAGTTATGGCCACTGGATAATTTTGTAAAAGTGAAATGTGGTTAGAAAGTTTTTCTCATCCTAAAAGGCATCATGGATGCTGCATGCGGTCTTCTTAAAGGGATAGATCACCAATTTACAAATTTAATTCACAAATTAAAATGCTGTCATTATTTACTCATCCTCATATCATTCCAAATCTGACTTTCTTTCTTCTGTGGAACACAAAAGTAGATATTTGAAAGAATGTTAGTAATTAAACCATTTTAGTGACTACAGACTTCCACTGTATAGGAAAAAACAAAACTGAGACATTCTTTAAAATGTTTTATTTTATGTTATTAAAGTCATACCCTTTTAGAAGGACATGAGGGTTAATACATTTATTTCATTTTGGGTGAATTAATGATTAGCTTTTAAAATCAACAAGAAAAAATATATTCACAACCCAATTTACTTACAAAATGTGATGCATTTCTGAGCAAAAAGGGATATTTAGAAGAAAGAAATGTGCGCCTGTTTTGTTTTTATCTAAATTAACTGGATTGTGAAATGTGGTGGGAAAGAAGGGGTTAAAAATTCGAAGACTTGAAAAATAAGAGGACTTGATGATGTCAGCAAATTAGAATTTTTTTCAGAGGCAGAGCTTTTTTTAAAAAAAAAAAATGTTTGTGTGTGTGTGTGTGTGTGTGTGTGTGTTTTCTTTCATTCAAAATAAGACCAGAAATTTGTATTAAAAACTAAAAACCTGTGTAGATTTTAGTAAGCCTTTTTTTCATGAGATCCAATTTAAAGAAAGTTTTATTTTTGTAGAATCCGTTTGCATCTGCATCCGTGTAACTTTCCACTCAACTAGCATTATCACTCTTCCTAACTGACAGCCACACTAGATGTTTGAACACACTCTTCACACACTTATCTCTGATTTTCATTCTCCCACTAGATTTGTCTCTCTCTACATGCAGCAGGTACAATAGGTCCAAAACTCAAATCTAATGTTTGAGATTTGAATATTTGAACCTCTGCCCTAACTCTCTCTCTCTCTCTCTCTCTCTCTCTCTCTCTCTCTCTCTCTCTCTCTCACACACACACACACACACACACACACACACACACACACACACACACACACAAAAACACACCCATACCGTATGCACATGAGTTTACACACATACACACACTCCAACGTGAAACATATTGGCAGGGAAAAGCACTAGAGTTTGGAGTGGGTGGGTGTTGCGGTGGTGATGCTGCCGTTTGTGAAGTCTCTTGAGAGTCAATCCAAATGTTTCAGACAGAATGCAAAAAATAGCAAATTAATGCCCCTGAAGAGTACCCACCCACTAGAGTCATGCCCTCGCTTAAAATACTTCATCCGTTTCACAATCCTTCCACGAAGAAAAAAAAAAAAAGAAGAAAAAACAAATCACGGCTGTGTGGTGCAGTTTGGTCCAGGCGGAGGGAGGTTGGAGTGTTGATTTATTTATTATTGTTCGCTTGAAGCGACCTTGCTCCATGCAAACGCAAATTGAATCAAAACGCAGGGCTGAAACTCTGATGCTGTGGGAAACGAATCCTTTGCTACTAGAGAATTGAGCTATTGTTAAAAATCAAGTGATTTTTAATTGCGCAAAATATTACACAACAATGCGAAAACATTATGAAATGGGCTATTTTGGTGTAGTGCCTCTCACACGGGCCAACCAAACCCGTACGGCTCTCCAGCGCCTCAATGAGATGCTTGTTGCTTCTAATGTGGCGATTAATGGTGTTTATACCACCTGCATAATTGCTGTTTGAAACCTGTGTGATTTGATAACATCTGTATTTAATCTACCACAGCAGGGGCTGTCGCTGGCATGGCTAATTATTGTTTCTAGACGTCTGCTGTATTAGATATGTAATAGGCTTAGTGATATGCCACCTGGTCAGCAGGTTTCTGTCATAAACAGTCATACGTATCTCTATACTGTAGGCAGCTAATCAGCTCAAAACCCTTTAACTCTTATTAGCCTGTAACACCTCTAATTACACTCTCAGAAAAAAATGCACAAAGCTGTCACTGGGATGGTACCCTAAGGTCCAAAAAATGGACCTCAAATGGTACAAATTAGAACATTAAAAGGTACATATTAGTACTATAAAAGTACACATTAATATCTAAAGTGTACATATTAGTACTTTTTGAAAGAGTACCATCTCAGTGATGGGTTTATACCTTTTTATACCTGAATTATTTGCGATTAGATGATCATTTATTGGATCACATTAATTTTTGTCACTCAGAATGAATTCTCATGAACTCAAAATTCTGCAATCCAATTTACATTGACATGTGCATTACATGTATTTTAGGCAAAACTTATAGTGCCAGAGAATGCTGCCACAAGTATAATTGTCATTTTTGCCTTGATGACATATCTAAAAAGAAAGACATAATATCAGAACAGCTTTTTTAGCAAATATTTAGAAAATATCCATTGACCAGTTCATAAACATATGTATGTTTGTATCAAGTAAAACGTATGTAAACGTAGACATCATGGCACATAGTATTTTTGATTTCGACTGAGAAAATAGTTTTTAATTTTTTCCTGTTGATCTGATTATTTCAGGTCTATACCACCTCTTACAATCCAATTGAAATTGACTGAACACATTGGATCAGCTGAGGTGTTTACATTAAGGTTTTTCAGTCCAAATATAAACTGATTCTCTGGGTGCTTGGGTAGCTATTGTTGCCTTTTGCATTTTCTAATCTAATTTTCAGCTGGCATAGGGTGTCTTGAAATTTAAGGGCCCTTGCGAGTCCATGTGCCAAAGCTTCTGACGTGTAGCTGCTCCGCTTTTCGAAATCCTCTGATTGGTTTATTGGATCAGTTAGTCAGAAAAGCCTATCAGCATGTATGACACTTCAGGGAAAAACAGGGAGAGCCGTGACAGGATTCAGCGCTCCCAAGGAACATCGGGGTCACGAGTCCACTCCACGCTCATACAAGCTTCTTTCACAGTGTGCGTTTACGCTCTGATCACCATATGTAAGCACAAATAAAAGAGGAAGTGAGGGATGCACAAAGAGCGCAAAACACCCACAGGATGCTGCGTTTCCTCCCGCCGTAGGCCAGGGTTTAAGGGCTAGTCATGTGATGTGGGGAATGTGTTGGTGGTCTCACTCAATCCCCCCCTCCCTCTTTCACACTCTCCCCCATCATCTCCACCCGTTCCCTCACCCCCAACCACAATGCAGCTCAACCTTCAGCCTAATTGGGCTGCGAGGGAGGAGAGATGGAGTGAGGGGGGAGGGAAAGAGGAGGCCAAGACCGTTGTTTTTTTAGGAAGATTCCCAAGACTCAGAAGGGCAGAGTCTGCTCAAACACTCCAAGTAGCAAAGTGACAAAGGCCTTTAGTTAGAAGCCTCCAGTCAGTGCATACATATAAACACACGTACATAAATGTGATGGTTCAAAACTGAAAGCTAAAATCGGCATGTAATCTAACGCAAGCATTTTGAAATTTCAAAATGGTTGCGACAAGGGTTTGATGTTTTAAGACCATGTTTTTACTGAGTACAAATCTGAGACAACCAAGATTTTTATGTATTTTTCATTTTGCAAACTTTATTACCAGCATCTCAAAATAATTGAGAAAAACTAAATTAATTACAGGATTCATCAAAATTTGAAAAATGTATTTAAAGTCTAACATTAACCAAATTTCTATTTTAAATTCAGGATTTTCAAAGTGAATCCCAGATTTTGAACTGCATACTAAAACAATATTTAAAGTTTTAATACTTAAAATAACAAAATTAAATTATACATTTAACAAAAAAAAAAGTAAAATTGATATCCTGGTTTTTCAATTAATTTTTTTTTAAATGCCAGGATGTGGTGACCCATCAGGGGCCCTTGAGGGAGCATTGCAGATAGGAAAGGAACTCAGTGTTGCAAAACTGCAGCTGCATTGAAAAGTTCTGCTTCCATTTGGCTAGTCATTGCTATTCTACAGCCTTCAAACTTTGCTCTAACATTCACAAAAATAAATAAATAAATAAATAAAATAAAAATAGTTTTCACTCTCCATACCCTGATTCTCCCAACTTCTTTTCAATAGTCTCAGTCTAAAATGGTAATCCAACTTTTTCCCCTCCTTTTCTGGAAAAACAAACCAACAGTTGTCTATCTTTCGTAACTCTCCTAAAAAAATGTGTTAATTTATCTCATCTTATGACTTTCACTGTATCTCACCAATCAGCCATATAATAATTTAAAAATCCTAACTACATTATAAAGCCACTGAAAAATTATGGCCAAATTAAAAGGAAGTAATATATACTACATAAACCAAACAGTTTAACCAAACCTTTGAACTGATCAACAAACCAAGACAAGGAGTAACACTCTGTCTAAATGAAACTCAGATACTCCATATAGACTAAACACATGAAGAGTAGGAGTATTTGTCATTCCATGATGTTCAGAGTCATTCATTCATGCAAGGCTGCGTATCTCTCAAACATCACCACAGCAGACAAGGTCAGCGGGAGCTGTAACAGAACTGGCAGTGTTAAGTGACCTTGGACAATTTACACTGATGCTGAGAACGTCACATGAAGAAACCATCACGCCATTTAGGATTTACACATGGAATGAAAGACTGAAGAGATTTATTTTGTTTTGATTTTTTTAGTTATATATAATATATATATCCACACTCATACCACAGTTTACAAACTTCAAGATATTTAACAACAACACCACCAGAGGTTTGATTGGCTGTTCAATCAGAAACCCCGCCCCCCCCATACATTCATTCTTTCATTATTTGCAGATATACTAAAGATCTATTTATTACAGACGTGAATAATTTACAATAAAATAACAATTTTAGTTATTCAATCTTGCTTTTATACAACAGTAATCGTACTCTGTTGGTCCCTCAGAGATCCGCCTCGTCTCGGCTCTGATAATAGAAAGGGCTTCAAATTCTTCTGGAAAACTTTGCCGCGTTGGTAGAGGGGTTGCCGCTCACAGCAAATACATTTAGTCCGATAATGCGAGGGTCACGACGATGCTCTGGAGCTTAATCCCAGGCAATGATGTCTCAAGTTTTCTCGAAAGGTTTTCAGTTAAACACGCACCTAAACATGGAAACCAGGACTACAACTTCAGTACCAGCACACACACACACACACACACACACACACACACACACACACACACACACACACACACACACACACACACACACACACAGAGGAGAAAAACTGCAAATTTAAGACATACAAACTCACAAACTGAGACTGCCTTCAAAACTCGTTTTGGGGAGCACCCTCACAGAAACCATTTAGAGAACAATGAACACAGGACTACTGGACTATTTAACAGTGTGACAGCATTTTCTTCCATTTAGCCAGAACATGTTTAACCAAACAAATACAAAATGGTATAGACAGCTGATCTTATAGCTTCATATGACAAATTCATGACCTCTGTAAGCAAATTGTGTATATAAAGCCACAGTATGACTGTATTGTATGCTAACCTTTGGAAATGAACCCCAGTATAATATATATTTCATTATTTGAGATTTGACAAATGCCACTATGAAAAAAAACATCAAAACAAAAACAAACAAAAAAAAAATCACACATTTAGATCACTCTTTGAAATGAAAACATGAAGGATGTTGCTGTGAGTTCAGTTTTTATCGGGGATCTATGTTCTGTACTGTTTTGTTTTTACCCAGAAGCTTTCAGATTAGTTTTTAATCTGAATATAACTGTCCAGCTCCAAAAAAGGTATAAGGGAAAAAAATTCCCCCGAAAATATTGCCTCAACAACCATTTTCATCTCTCTTCCCCTTCATAATCTCTTGCTACATTCCTTCCTCAAGCTCTCATTTGTGTCAAATTGGAGAAAAATTTATTTAGTGCAAAATGCTCTGAAAATCCTCGTTTTTGAAAAGTATGAGTCCACCTTTTTACAATTCTGAGAGGCATCAAGTGTGCAGGTTGACGACAAGAAAAACGCAAGATTGAAAACACAACAGCACTGATGAGACAACTGGGGGCAAAAGCTATTAAAAAAAAGAGAGATAACCAGAGGTTATCAACAACAAAACAACAACAATAACCCGACATAAAGAAACCCCTAGTGATCATTCCAAAACTTTCTTGTCTAACGCTTCTTTGCCATTGGTCCGCGAGTAGGGCTCAAAGGCGGACGAGCTCAGGTAGCGGGCGGAAAGTTCCTGCAAGTTCCCCGCGAGGGATCCGGCCATGCCGAGTGGGGTGGAGGAGATGCGTGAGGCGACCGACCCGAGCAGAGAGGGCATAGGGAAGCTAAACAGCCCGTGGGCAGGTGGAGATCCCTGTAGCCCAGTGACTGTCCCCGAACTGGTCACTGTCGGCAGCGGCGGGCTGCCCCCAGCTGTGCCTGAGCTGGCCGCGCTGCTGCTACTGCTGCTGGAGGAGCCTCCATTAGCGGTGATGCCCAGGGACGGCCCACGCAGGGCTGAGCCTAGCGACGAGCTCCCGCAGTGGGGCAGCAACCCTGGCAGGCCTGGGGGAGTGAGGAGCCGGCCCTGCTCCAGGAGACGCAGAACGCTGCAGGTGGCGGCTGTCTCAGAGACCACGGAGCGCAGCTCAGAATCCTTCCCCTGATCCTTCTTCTGCTTAGTGCGACGATTCTGGAACCACACCTTTACCTGCCGAGGGAACAATTAATTAGAAATTACCTTAAAATAGAACACAAGCAATGTAGTATGGAAATTACTGTAAGCTTGCATAATGCTACTATGATAATACTACTTCAAATTGGTTAAATTATAAAATATAAATAAATGAAAATAAATTAAGATAAAGTTTACAAAGTAAAACAATTCTTTAATGTTTTTTAGATACCATTAATTATAGAAGGCTATTTATAGAAACTATAAAAGTTCAAATGTAATTAGATTATTTATTTATAAAGTAAATCTTTTTGCTCTGTTTAATTCTTAATGCACCAATTTAATATGTATTTTGGAGCAGTAAAAAAAACACTAAAAAGGGCAAAAATTGGTTAGCTAAAATTAAAATTAATTTTGAAAAGTGTAAGTGAAATTTATTTTGAAATTAAAAAAAGCTAATTGTAAATATAAACCTATTTAGTGAACAAAAACATGCACTTCTTTTAAAAAAAAAAAACACAAAAGCTCCTTTTGCAAGGACGGATGGATCAATACTGTTTTGAACCACGTAATTGTACCGTATCCATTTAATTTAGGATTACAAAGAAAGAGGAATGGCAATTTCCTGATAATACATGTTTAGATCAAGTTCCAATGGCAGAACAAAATCATAATATATATTTATTTTCTATAGAGAAAAGGAGGCCCGCTTTATATTTGCTGTACTTCAAATGATCGATAATAGCTTCAGAGGAATAAGAACAATGAAGTATGACTAACATCTCAGAATTTTGTCATGCAGTTTAACTGTCAAATCGATAAAAACACCAAAGTAAACAGCTTAAATGCGTCACAATAAATATCGTAATACTATTTAAACGCTTTTTATTATTAAAGAATATGCTGCTGTGTTTGACAAAGCTGCCAGTTATATAAGTGCATGCCTTAACAGTTTCATCAGTGTTGTAATGGAATGCTAAATATTGAGTTATCGTCGTATTAAACCTGATATTGTCTCTAAATCACTAAAATGCACATTTGTTGTTTGCAGTTGTTTAATCTCACAATGTTTTGTGGATACCATGACCTGGAAGGTCACAAAAAAACCCACAACACTGAATTACCAGCAATTCCACCTTATAAAAACATTTTCCCTCTCGTTTTCGATGCATTCTTGACTCTACCAAATGCATTGCTGGTACACATTCACAAATGGATGACTTTACTTTTTTGATCTTTCCACAGTACATTTCGTGTTTCAGAACACAGTGTTAATTTCATGAAGCCGTCATTAAGGAGCACTTCACCCTCCTCATCAGGTTGACAAGAAGAGACACAGGAAGCTTTAATGTAATCAAGGCATGGATTTGAACTGCACTGCAGCACGAGGCATTAGTGAAGCTTACTCTATTGTGCTCCCTGTGTTCGCAGCACCGATCTGCCTCAGGGCTTTAAATGTCTTAATTTCGCCCCACAGGAGAGCAGAAGAATTTTAAAGTCGTTAGTGGGGTGATGATGTGACAGAATGTGACACAGTTCAAATGGCCAATAGAATTAGAAACGTTGAGACTGCATTGTCGGTTTGCAGGTGTTCAGGGTGTTTAATTAGGGGAGCCCCGATCAATATATGACTGAAAAACTGAGCGTTATGATGAAATGAGAAAAAATAGATATATATTATTGTCTTATATTTTTTGTGAGACATCATGCCTTTTTTTTCTTAAATGTAGTACTTGTTCAAGCAAGCATGTGGTATAATGAACATGATCACTAATGAATAAATAAATAATAACGTGGGTTCCAAAATTAGCCTTACTATTGCAGTCAGACTTTCCCCGCACTGCAGATTATCCAGGGAGACACGTAGAAAGAGAGAGAGGGATAAATCGAGGCCGAGAGAGAGAGAGAGAGAGAGAGAGAGAGAGAGAGAGAGTGCATGTACAGTTCAGTCATGTAATCTCAAGCTTGTGACCTCTTGCTGACCCCTGCGCAAAGCATGTGCCACAAATGCGTCGCTGGGCTTATTTTTGTAAAGCGGGCCTTTATGCCACTAACAAACCATCAAACTATTGCACTGATGGTGAGGGCAGAAAAAAGGGAATTAACCGAGAAAATGTCAGGAAGATGTGATCGGATCACTGATGTTTTAAATGGTCTGAAGGGATGCATGATCAAAATGTAAATTACTATAGATCAAAATCGTATAGTTAAAACAGCTTGTGACCAGGTAGCTCTGTGTCTTTTTATTTGTACAGAGCATCAACAATACATATTAATTACATTAAATCATATTTATTATTATGCTTCAGACATGTGTCACAAGGATAAATATGTTTGGGAGGGTCCAATTGTGTGATTATTTTTGTGTTTTTATTGTACTGGTTAATTTCAGTAGTATTTATAATGATTGTTTTATGTATATGGAATTGTATTTGTGTGTATGGATATGTGCATTTGATTTTGTACCTGAGTTTCAGACAGGTTAAGTTGTCGGGCAAGTTCGGTTCGTTCTCGTCCCACAACATACTGGCACCGCTGAAACTCCATCTCCAGTCTGTAAAGCTGTTCTGCTGTGAACGAGGTCCTAGTACGCTTTGGTCGGTCTAGATCCAAACCCTTGGGGAGAATAATCTCTCGAATCGAACCTTTGGCATCTAAATGTGATAGGAAAAATATTTTCAGCAAATTGTCATACCTGCTATAAGATTATTGTTAAAATATCTGTACACATAATTAGAAGAAATCGTTATATTATAAAAAATTTAATATAGGTAGTCATGCAAAACGTATTAAACATTGCACAATTTTTGTGTAACCAACAAAACCTAAGACGTTTTTAATCAAGAAAAACAAAAATTTCTGCCACAAACTGTTAAAAAGGTCACAGTTTTATAGGTGTATCATGGCACATAAATGCCAAACAAATGAAGACTAGACTTATTATTTTAGTAATTAAATAAAAAAAGTTTGTTATTTTAAATACTAACAATTCATCATGTAGGATAAGAGTGTTGACTAAAATAAAAAAAGTTAAATTAAAGCTCAAAGCATTTCAAAATAGTTAAAAACTTGCATAAAACACAAATACACAAAATAGTCTGTCAAATCATACTGCAAACAATTTTGCATTTTTCTGTCTTTTGCATATGTTATAAATATTTTTAATGGGTCTTCTATCTCTGAACGGATTAAATGATTACTAAAAATGTTGAATAATCAAGTATTTTATAAAGTAAATGCATAAAAACTGGGAGTTAAATGCGTGATTTAAAAACAAAAGTAATAAAATATTTAAAAAACAAATAAACAAAAAAAAACACCAAACATGTTAGCTGGTGAATTATTAAAGTTATTATGTTTGTTGTTATTTGTATCTTTGTGATGTGCAGAACCTTGCGCATTATCAAAAACTAAGCAATAAATATATTCTTTAAAAAATTTGTTACGCTTTGTGACAACTTCAAGATAATTAAAAAAAACACACATTCAGAAATTACACAATAATTTCATCAGGTTAATTTCCTCATATTTCAGCAGGCCTCCGAGACTGACCTAGATTTAGCTTCACAACCTAAATAAATTAATGGAGCTGATTACTCTCCAGAATTTCACAATCAGCTGACACAAGCAGGAGGGGCTCCACAACTATGTTAGTAATTTAACACAAATATAGACAAGCAGCTTTACGCCAAATTGTTGCAAAACATTATATTATCTTTTTTTTAAAAAACTTAATTTGAAATATGATTCATTTACAGATACATTTCTGTGCATGCCTCACAATCTCAATGATACTGTTTAAGTAAAAAAAAAGCATCTCCATTTAAATAATTTAGTAAATAAAAAACCCCGAATGTAACAGAATACTTAAGCTACAGAATGCTTATTTTTTGGATGATGGAGAAAAAGCACTGAAACTTATATAAAAAAGGCAGAGATGATAAGACTATCTAAAAACGATAACCAACATAATGAAAAATGTAACTTTTTTGCATAGCTGATTATGTATAAAAAGAACAAAATAATTTCTTAAATCTCACAATCACAGAAACTGTACTGTAAATAATTAAAACTTTCACAAACATATAGTACAGTGCTAAAGTATTTTCCAGATTTGATATTTATAAACTATTTATTTTCGTGTTTATGGAGGGAAGTGGAGGGAAAAAAAACCCAAAACAAAACAAATCCAGCGACTCAGAACAAC
>JAUZSZ010000125.1:11604948-11615625 GCA_034780575.1 Labeobarbus marequensis
CGGACGAGCTCAGGTAGCGGGCGGAAAGTTCCTGCAAGTTCCCTGCGAGGGATCCAGCCATGCCGAGTGGAGTGGTGGTGATGCGTGAGGCCACCGACCCGAGCAGAGAGGGCATAGGGAAGCTAAACAGCCCATGGGCAGGCGGAGATCCCTGCAGCCCAGTGACTGTCCCCGAACTGGTCACCGTCGGCAGCGGTGGGCTCCCCCCGGCTGTACCTGAGCTGGCTGCGCTGCTGCTACTGCTGCTGGAGGACCCTCCATTAGCGGTGATGCCCAGGGACGACCCACGCAGGGCTGAGCTTAGCGACGAGCTCCCGCAGTGGGGCAGCAAGCCTGGCAGGCCTGGGGGAGTGAGGAGCCGGCCCTGCTCCAGGAGACGCAGGACGCTGCAGGTGGCGGCTGTCTCAGAGACCACGGAGCGCAGCTCTGAATCCTTCCCCTGATCCTTCTTCTGCTTGGTGCGACGATTCTGGAACCACACCTTCACCTGCGGAGAGAACGATATTAGAAATGAGCTTAAAATAAAACACAGAGCAACATAATATGGGAAATACTGTAAGCTTGCATAATGCTACTACTGTATGTTGATACTAAATTCAGATTGGTTTAAATGTAAAATATAAATAAATAAATGAAAATAAAATAAAGTTTAAAAAATAAAACAATTCTTAGATTTTTTTGATACCATTAATTATAGAAGTCTTATTATTTATGTATAAGGTAAATCTGGTTAAATAAGCAGGAGAAATGTTTAATTCTTAATGCACTAATTTAATATGTACTTTGGAGCAGTAAAAAGTAAAATCACTGTAAAAATGGCTAAAGTGGGTAAGCTAAAATGACAATGAATTTTTAAAAAGTGTAAGTGAAACACATTTTGAAATAAAAAAGGGTAACTGTAAATATAAACCTATTTAATGAACAAAAACAGGCACTTATTCTTTTGAAAAACACCACAACACAAGCTCCTTTTGCAAGGACGGATGGATCAATACTCTTTTGAACCACGTATTTGTACTATATCAATTTAATTTAGGATTACAAAGAAAGAGGAATGGCAATTTCCTGATAATACGTTTAGATAAAGTTCCAATGGCAGAACAAAATCATAATATATATTTATTTTCTATAGAGGCCCGCTTTATGTTCACTGTACTTCAAATGATCGATAATAGCTCCAGAGGATTAAGAACAATGAAGTATGACTAACATTTCCGAATTGTGTCATGCAGTTTAACTGTCACATTTATAAAAAAGCACACTAAAATAAACATCTTAAATGCATCACAATAAAAACTGTAATACTCTTTAAATGTTTTGTGATAGATCAAGATGATTAAATAAATATTATGCTGTTTAAGCGGTTAGTTACATAAGTGTATGCCTTAAGTTTCATCAGTGTTGTAATGGAATGTTAAATATTGAGTTATCATCATATTAAACCTGCTATTGTCTCTAAATCACTAAAATGCACATTTGTTGTTTGCATTTGCTTAATCTCACAGTGTTTTGTAGATACCATGACCCAGAAGGTCACGAAAAAACATTGAAGTACCAGCAATTCCACCTTATAAATACACAGTATTTTCCCTCTCTTTCTCAATGCATTCTTGACTCTACCTTTGAGAAATACAAAATACATTGCTCTTACATTTTCACTTTCTTTGTTTGATCTTTCCACAGAACATTTTGTGTTTCAGAACACAATGTTAATTTCATGAAGCCGTCATTAAGGAGCACTTCACCCTCCTCATCAGGCGGCCAAGAAGAGACACGGGAAGCTTTAATGTAATCAAGGCATGGATTTGAACTGCACTGCAGCACGGGGCATTAGAGAGGGCATTAGTGAAGCTAACTCTATTGTGCTCCCTGTGTTAGCAGCACCGATCTGTCTCAGGGCTTTAAATGTCTTAATTTCGCCCCACAGGAGAGCAGAACTTTTAAAGTGGTTAGCGGGTGATGATGTGATAGAATGTGACACAGTTCAAACAACCAATAGAATTAGAAACGTTGAGACAGCATTGTCGGTTTGCAGGTGTTCAGGGTGTTTAATTAGGGGAGCCCGATCAATATATGACTGAAAAATTGAGTGTTAAAATGCGAAAAAGTAGCTATATATTTTTGTCTTATATTTCTTGTGAGCCATCATGTCTTTTTTTTCTTAGTAAGTGTAGTACTTGGTCACGCACGCATGTGGTATAATGAACATATTCACTAATGAATAAACAAATAAAAACGTGGGTTCCAAAATTAACCTTACTATTGCAGTCAGAGTTTCCCCGCACTGCAGATTATCCAGGGAGACACGTAGAGAGAGAGAGGGATAAATCAAGGCCGAGAGAGAGAGAGAGAGGGAGTGCATGTACAGTTCAGTCGTGTAATCTCAAGCTCGTGACCTCTTGCTGACCCCTGCGCAAAGCATGTGCCGCAAATGCATCGCTGGGCTTATTTTTGTAAAGCGGGCCTTTATGCCACTAAAAAACCTTTAAACTATTGCGCTGATGGTGAGGGCAAAAAAGGGAATTATCTGGGAAAATGTGAGGAAGATGTGATCAGATCACTGATGTTTTAAGTGGTCTGAAGGGATGCCACAGGATGATCAAAATGCAGATTAAATAAAGATCAAAATCGTATAGGCAGAACAATTTGTTACCAGGTAGCTCTGTGGCTTTTTATTTGTACAGAGCATCAACAATACATTTTAATTACATTAAATAATAATTATAATTATGAGTCAGATGTGCGTCATAAGGATAAATATATTTGGGAGAGCCCATCTGTCTGACTCATTTTTGTGATTATTTTTGTGTTTTTATTGTACTGATGATTTCAGCAGTATTATAATGACTGTTTTATGCATATGGAATTGTATTACTGCGTATGGATATGTGCATTTGATTGCGTACCTGAGTTTCAGACAGGTTAAGTTGTCGGGCAAGCTCGGTTCGTTCTCGTCCCACAACATACTGGCACCGCTGAAACTCCATCTCCAGTCTGTACAGCTGTTCTGCTGTGAAAGAGGTCCTGGTACGCTTTGGTCGGTCTAGATCCAAACCCTTGGGGAGAATAATCTCTCGAATCGAACCTTTGGCATCTAAATGTGATAGGAAAAATATTTTCAGCAAATTGTCATACCTACTATAAGATTATCGTTAAAATATCTGTACATTCCATTAAAACAAATCATTTTATCATAAAAACATGCTAAATTTGATTCCTTTTTGAGAAATGTAGTCATGAAAAACATTAAACATTACACAATTTTTGTGGCTAAATAACCAACAAAACATAAGATGTTTTTAATCAAGGAAATTATTTTTCGGCCACAAGCTGTTAAAAATGTCACAATTTTGTAGGTATTTCATGGCACATAAATGCCAAACAAATGCGGACTAGACTCTTATTATTTTAGTAATTAAAGTTAAAAAAGTTTGTCATTTTAAATACTAACAATTCATCATGTAGGAAAATAGTGTTGACTAAGACAAAAAAGTATAATTATAGCTCAAAGCATTTCAAAATTGTATTTAAAAACTTGCATAAAACACAAATACACGTCTACACAAATACAAGTCTGTCAAATAATACTGTAAAACAATTTTGTATTTTTCTGTCTTTTGCATATGTTATAAATATTTCTAATGGGTCTTCTATCTCTGAACGGATTAAATGATTACTAAAAATGTTTAATAATCAAGTATTTAATAAAGTAAATGCATTAAAACTGGGAGATAAATGCGTGATTTAAAAACTAAAGAAATAAAATAATTTTTAAAAAAATACACAAAACATGTTAGCTGGTGAGTTAAGAATTAAAAATCAAAGTAATTATTCTTCTTGTTATTTTTGTCTTGTGATTGCCAGAATCGTGCTCCAGCATTCTTAGCAAAAGTTTAAGCAATAAATACATTCTTTAAAAAATAAGTTAAGCTTTGTGACAATTTCAGGATAATTTAAAAAACACACACACTCACACACACACATTGGTCTCCATAATTATTCAAATCCAGATACTGAATAATTGTATTGGCTGCTGAATTGTGACTGAAGAAATTACACAATAATTTTCATCAGGTTAATTTCCTCATATTTCAGCAGGCCTCTGAGACTGACCTAGATTTAGCTTCACAACTTAAATAAATTAATGGAGATGATTGCTCTCCAGAATTTCACAATCAGCTGACACAAGCAGGAGGGGCTCCACAACTATGTTTGTAATTTAACACAAATATAGACAAGCAGGTTTTAGCAAAATTGTCACAAAAAACATTCTAATAGCTTTTTTAAAAAAACAAAAAAACCTAATGTGAAATATGATTCATTTACAGATAAATTCCTGTGCATGCTCCACAATCTCAATGAATAAAGATGCATCTCCATTCAAATACTTTTGTGAAAGAAAAAAAAAAAAAAATGAATGTAAAAATACTTTAAAACGTTACAGGATGCTTGTTTTACGATGACGGACAAAAAGCATAAAAATTTGTATATAAAAAAGCAGAGCCGATAAGACAATCTTAAAATGATAACAACATAATCAGCTATGCAAAAAAGATACATTTTTCATTATGTATAAAAAGAACAAAATAATTTCTTAAAATCTCACAATCATAGAAACTGTACTGTAAAGAAATAAAACTTTAACAAACATATAGTACAGTGCTGAAGTTTTTTCCAGATTTGATAATTTTGGTGTTTATGTTGATAATAGTAATACATATTTGATATTCTTTTAAATAGCATTTGTAAATATTTGCAGTGGAGAAACTGGATCAGAAAGCTATGAAACACACCATAAGAGCTGATAAAATAACAATCATAATTTTTTCCTTCAATACAGAACAAGTTTTGGCCAGTTCTCTATTCAGTGTAGATCAATTTGCATGATAAACACATTTGAGCACGCTCAAATCTATACACACTCACTCAGGGAGGAAAAAACCCCAAAACAAAACAAAACCAGCGACTCAGAAGAGCTATCACAAAAAGCAAAATTGAAAAGTTCCCATTAAGTCGATTTCCCATTTTTTTATTTGTGGAGTACAAAATGTACAGAAATCTCCACGGGAGTGTTTTTAAACTTACCCCGAACTAGAATCCTCCGGCAGTAATCAGGATCTCCTGAGCTCGTCCGGCTCTTTTCGCAGTTTTCCACCGGTCCGGATGGAGAGAAGGACTCCTGCTGGTCCTTCAGGAACGTTTTTGAAATGTTCCCCTGGGAATCCTTTCCATCTTTCCCCTCTTTTAGTCCATTCTTCAGCAACATTCCGGACTCTGAGTCTTGGCTGTAGCGGACTTCCATAGTCTCTTATCCTCTACGAAGATTTCGCCTTCTTTTTCTCCTTGTTGGGAAGAAATAACTATTTGGGTATGGACACACACTGCTTATTCTGGGTAATATAGGTTTGGTCTTTCTGTAAAACAGCAGCTTGGAGTCGAAGTCAGATAGCTAATGTGCCACCAGCACTTGCCCGGTCCACTGATCTGCCCTATTATCTCTGTGCAGACTCACTTGCCCAATGATCATAGACTTCTCACCCAAATTCAACAGCAATTTAACAGCTCCTCTCCTTGTAACATTCACATCAGGCTGATCTCCGGGTAATCAGAGCTGTGGACGGACGCATGCTCGCCGCTTCAATTGATTACGGTAATTTTGCTGCCTCCACATTTGCGTAACCTCATGAATACTCTAAACTGTTTGGGAAATACACATTGTCCTGATAGAGGGGTCCACTCACTCCGACCCCTCTCTCCGCCCTCGTTCGCACAGGATCAAGGGAGTTGATTTGCCTCGAATCGGCACCACGCGCAATCACGGACCGCCAGAAAAGTTCCACTTCATTCCTCGATGTCCCGGCACTGGCCGTTCCCCTGCTCTCGGGCTGTGGATACTCAGGCGGGCTAACTTCACGACAAGGCTGGTGAATCTCCCCCCGGATAATGGCCCGATACCACACGCTGCACACTCGGAGCTAATACAAGCAAAGAGCGAAAAGAGAGAGAGGGAAAGATCGGTGGAGAGCAAAGAGAGAGAGAGAGACAGAGAAAAAGAACGAGGGAGGCGGAGAGACCTGGAATACGAAAAAAATAGAATCCACTTCGCTCGGAATCTGTAGTGGTAATGAACACGGATTGACAAAAGAAAGAGATGAACACAAGGGAACTCTGTCAAGTGGGGAACAGTGCGCACAACCACCCTGAGTTACCCAGCACCTCTAATGCAAACCCCAACCCAATGCTACCATCGCTCAGCCCTCTTCCCCTACAAGAAACCTGTTAAAGCACCGCTAAAAAACTCAACCTGCCCGAGATCCCAACGCTAACACCCACAGCGACCCCCCTCCTCCCCTCTCTCCCACTCCTTCCACACCACTACACACCCACCCACTCAGTCTCGCCTATTTTCATTGTCAACGCAACAATATCTGGGGGAACAGCAGTGGTCTGTAATCCAATAAGACCATTGATTAGGCTACAATGATTCAATTCAAGCCAATGGTTGTGAGCAGGGAACAGGCTCGGACCCTTCTTGTCACCTTGCAGGGCCAGAGGCCCTCTTCATGCTGAACTCCCCCCCTTCCGAAGCCATTCAGTCCTTTATGGGAAACGGAGAGCAAAAGGAGTGAAAGATGGCAATTATCTAATTGGACTATTAACAAACAATTCTGTGAGTGTGTCTGGTAGGGAGCAGAAGAGGATGGGGAGGGGGGAGCTGGACTAACTTCATTTAGCGAGTGTGTGGGGGAGCCTGTTGGAGAGAGGGAAAGGTTGTTTAAAGAAAAGATGAGAGGGAGGGATTGTTTAAAGAAAAGGTAAGAGGAGGCTACGAAAGGGGGCCGCAGGGGCAATGGAGTGATTCTGTGCCGAGCTTGGGAAAAAGAGTTCGGTGGGATGCGCACCAGCTGTGGTCTGAGACGTTCCAGGTCAACAAAAGATGAAGATGTCCTGCACGGAGACTGTGGGACATTAAACTGTCTTGGTGCAGAGGCGTCTTCAAATATCTGTTGCTCCTGTATAATACCTGTTGAAAAGAATAACATATGTTAGGTCTGGGATGAGGGTTTCCTACCTCGTCTTAAGACACTAATATGCTCTCTTAAGTAACTATCATCTCCTCAGGTACTAATATGTACCCTTTAACTAATGAATATAAACCCTTAAGATGCTGATATGAATGCTGAAGTTGTCAACTCTTAAGGAAAAAAAATGTAACCTTAACTTACTAATATCAACCATTAAGGTACTAATATGTTCTCTTAAGTTATTAATATAAACTCTTAATGTAGTAATCCATGTATTTACTCTTAAATTATGAATATTATCCCTTAGGATAAAAATATGAAGTCTTTAGTTCTGAAAATCAGCTGTTAAGATACTAGGTACTAGATACGTACCCTTAATTTATCAATTTAAACCCTTAAGATAATAATACATACCTTCAAGTTACTAATTTCAATCCTTAAGATACTAATCTAGACCCTTAATTACTAATATCAATCCTTAAGGTATTAAAATGTACCCTGAAGTTACTAATATCAACCACTGAAGTACTAATATACTTTAGGGGTAGATAAGGCACAAAGGTGTAACTTTGAGGGTGCTGCCCCAGTGACAAGCTAAAGGTTCATATTTTCAACACGTTTTGTTAGTACATGCGCCTCAACGAGCTTAACCAGTAAAAATAACCTAGTCAACCAGTTTCCAACATGGCTGATCGATATGAATAAAATGCCTATGCTGGTCCAATAACTAGAGGGGCACCAAACCAGAGAGCTTAGACTATTTTCATTTAAGATGGTGGGTTCACCAGGTTAACTACCAATTTAGGAAATGCAAATGTAGGTTTTTACTTTATTTTGTTTTGGTGACTTTTGCTTTTATTTTTATGGGAAAGCAGAGTGTAGTGGTGGGAGGTAAAATGGACCAGACTTGAACCTGGGAACCTGGGTGCCAATTGTCCTGAGCATATACATAGTCCACTAAACCTGACACGTCAAGAAGTGTTTGACCCTGCCAAAAGTCACGCAAATTACTCATCAACCTTTTGTTACTTACAAATATTACAAAAATTTGAGTATAAATACAAATTCCACTGTATTTTCATTATAATCATGTGAGTGGTATGAGGGACACATTATCTGAAATCAAACTGCATTGACAGCGTTTAAAGCCTCACAAGACACAACAATTTAGTGATTTGTGTTGAAAATTAATGTCCTGACCTTCAGTTCAGTCACTTCTGTCATTAACAATAGCAGTCATAACATTGTGAAATGTTAATATTTTCGATATGGAATTTTTGGGCTTTCATCAAAATTTTTTCAACATGTCTGTGTGAAGGTTATTCAGATATCCACTAATGAAGTAGTTGTGAAGATCCCAGAACAATATGAGTGCTGTTTCCTCTTCCTCTCGGTTTGTCTCTATTGTGTCACTACCGGTAAAGCCTCCCATCAGATGGTAAGTAAAGCCCACAGTGTCAGAATGGCAAAACTCACCCACCTCATTTATTTAGAGACAACAAAACACTTCAGCGTCAAAAGAGTAGAGGGACAAAGGCGAGATGGGTGGAAACACACATAGATACAGACAAAAAGACAGATGGTGAGACATATCAATAGATAATAAGAAACAAGACATGACACGACAATACCTGAAGATGGGGAAGGCACATTTTGTGGAGCTCCTTTGAGTCTGGGTGATGCAGCATGTGGGTTATGCAGAACTCCAAGATTTTACAAACCTCCTGTGGATTTTAGAAAAACAAAACAAGAGTGCATAAGAATGATAGCAAAGGCCAGGACTATAGATCATTACTTTCATTTTAAATATACAATACCTACTTCATAAAATGTCTATGTGGATGTTATGAATGTGTGAAACTATTCAGACTCCCACAATTCAATATTCAATCAATTTCAGAACTATTTAAAGTCATAACTGAGACAAAAACAGATTAACAATAAGGTAAAAAAAAAGATACCTGTACCAATATGCACCAATATTAAAATACTGATAAGCCAATAACATTTTTAAGGTTAGGTTTTAAGTTTTCTTTTTTTTTTTTTAATTTCAGTTTATTTTAGTCTAGTTTTTATGTCACAGCCGATAACCAATAAATGGCTGATGTTAAAATTCTATACTATTTTATTAAAAGATATTGTAAAATGGAAAAAAATACAATTGTGTTTAAAATAGTATAAAATAAAATAACAATAAAAGACAAAAAAAAAACATTTTAAGTGCTGCAAGTGAATTATATACAATATAAAGAAAACTATACACTATAAAAAGTGGCATTTAATAGTGTTATAAAATTCTTAGTGTTTTTAAACATTCACTTTAAGAAATTAGAATGCACAATTAAATATCAATATTGACAAATAAAAAAAGTCTAATATAGACAGTTAAACCGTTATGGCACTGATATGCTTCCATAAAACAAAATCACAAAATCTTCCCTAAAACTAAATCACAAAATTGTGCTAATATATAAAATGTGCTAAAATAAAAATAAAGGCATTCAAGTCTAGGTGCTACTCATTCCTAATACAGTAAATGTATTTCCCTTTTGCAGCAATAAAAACCTTGAATTACATTACTGTAATAAGGTAAAACATACATCACACACACATATCTCGCTCGCCACCCCCAACTAACACCAGTGCATTCTTACTCCACTAATAAACCCATTAACAGAGTGTGTTTTGGCTGGAAAAGAGGCCGAGGGGGAGAGACTTCAGTCCTATCTTGCTCTTAATAGCTCATTAGTAGAGCTAAGCAGGCTCTCTTCTATATCGCTAGCACCTTTATTCTGCTAATGTTCCTCGTACCTCTTTCTGCCATCTACAGCGTGTCAAATGTTCTGAAATTGTATTCTGAAAGGTTCATACTATCGCACAAAGGTGGATTGTTGCTTGTGTTGGGGGGGGTTAGGGGGGCAGGGAAACAGACAGCTGCTAGACAGATGAAAAACAATTTTCAGCCAGGACATTATCAGTTAAGTTAACAGATATTTCTTTTAACCCTAAAACGCAATACAATCATTCTGTAATTCAAAATACTAGTAAAAAACTGTGAAAATCAATACAGAAAATTCTTTCATATTAACACAGTACATTTGGCCCTGTTTCTACAGACTTTTCTAACTGCGCATCTTCAAAATTTAAGCGTAAATTACTAGAAATTGTTTCATAAAATAATAGTTACATAAATGATCTTATATTGCATAATATTTGCCTCACCTCAGTAGGATACTTATTATGCCGCAAAAAAAAACAAACAATAAAAAAACCAAAAACAATATATAATTAAATATGCTAAAGCTGACTGTGTATGTGTATTATAAAGTGTGCATTTGTAGACAATCAAGTAAAAAATGTTTGAAGTCTGGTACTTTCAGGCAGGTCATATATTCATTGTTTTACATGCAATGTCTCAAAATCGCATGGAGGTTTGTATATTCTCAAGGATTAGACACAGACCTGGCTGTTTTCAAACGGAAGTGATTTTCAGATAATTGCTCTGGAGGGCATGTCGTCAATGTTCCCTCTCTTTCTCTTCCATCCTGTTACCTAAAGCCTCTCATTCAGATTTCACAAATCAATACCATCTCTCAGCCTCTGCTTTCCTGCTCAAAACAGTGCTAGGAACCATCTTCAAATCATAATAGAC
>JAUZSZ010000125.1:11665760-11678347 GCA_034780575.1 Labeobarbus marequensis
GTCTCCCCTCAGACGCGCTGCAATGGCGATCCTGCGCGCAATTCTCATAACACCCACAAGATGGCGGCATTTATCGGTGAATCCGATATTACAAAACCGATATCCGATTATGGTAAAATGCTTAAATATCGGGGAAAATATTGGTAAATCGATATATCGGTCGATCTCTAGTTAGGATTTTATTACCTGAATCCCCTTGCAGGTCTCTTGGCGAGTGTTGCACTAGCAAAAACCACCTGCATTTTCTTCACAAAACTGTATTTTTTTTTGCATTGGGCCAAATTGAGTTACAATAACAGAAAAGAAAAAATACACATTTTTTTTCCTGAAACTATAGCTCAACCTGTTTACTACAGTAACTAGATTAAGCACTCAGGATTTAGCAGCACCTTTTTCCTTGACTTTACATATATTTTTCAAAATGTAATATGCAAAATGTAATATGTATCATAAATATAGCAGATGAGTGAAAGTCTTGACTAAAACAGACAAATTTATATAAACCCCCCTTTTTTTTTTTTTTTTTTCCAAACATTAGCCTAAATATTAAAGCTGGAATGTGTAATATTTTTGTAATTCCTAGTTAAACATGCACAGACAACTATTTGTTGGTTGATTCCCCTAAACACTGTTTACTTGCATAAGAATATTCAGATACAGATACTGTCTTTTTTCAATTATGTAAGCATAATAATTATTATATATTAAGCCAACATTTTTATTGTATTGAAATCTGAAAAAGACAACTGGCATATGACTATTAATCTGAATTTCAGGTCATATATTATCACCTTATTCAGAATATCAGTCATAACTAAACATTCATTTAGCTATTTCTGGTTCTGTCAAGATATTAACAAATGGACATTACATTTATGTAGGAATATTCCAATAGCTGTGAATCATTAAGTCTTTTTTAAGGTCAAGCTCAAGCAGAATATGGACCTTAATCAGAAAATGCTGTACACATAAACATAATTATAGTGCCATTATTGGTTTATCGTCTGTTTAGATAGTTTGAGTGTTCAGTCATTATTTTCATGATTTATTTGGCAATGCTAGAGGCACAGAAATATGCCAACAGCTGAAAGGTTTCATTTCACCTGTTTGCTACACATTTTGTTCTCGTGGTTTCATAACGAAAAAATAATAATCGCAACAAATGAAACCTGCTCTCGTGCTTTTTTAGCAAGAGCTACATTATACTGCGATAGACAAATTGAACATTATTAGCAAACAGACTTTGTGGACTTAAGTTTTCTGTGTTGATTTTGGGGAAAAATGTTTGTTGAAACGTGTTTACACATGGTAAAACATCTTAAAATGTGCTCCGCTAAATCTGAAATATTTATTAAGTTGATGTTTTGTGTAGTTCTGAAGGTCCAGATTTCATGCTCATCAGGTGCTGTTCACTTGCGCTAATCAGGCCAGATTAGATTCATACTAGCTGTAAACCGCAAAAATATGACTGTTTTCAACATTGATAATAATCAGAAATGTTTCTTGTGCAGCAAATCAGCATATCAGAATGATTTCTGAAGGATTGTGTGACACTGAAGACTGGAGTAATGATGCTGAAAATTCAGCTTTGATCACAGAAATAAATTACATTTTACAATATATTAAAATAGAACACAGTTACTTTAAATTGTAATAATATTTCACAATACTACTGTTTTTACTGTATTTTTAACCAAATAAATCCAGTCTTATTGAGCATAAGAGATTTCTTTCACAAACATTTAAAAAATGTTAATTATTCCAAACTTTTGACTGGTAGTGTACTATATTTCTCACCTAATCCTCAATGAAAACATTTCAGAAGGTTCAATTTCACTTGCTTAATTACATTCAATTTGAGCATGTTTGGACACACCCACACACACACTCACTCACCGGCCTGGTTGGTGGTGAGCGTGACGGACACGGCCTGCTCCAGACTGGGGTTGTGTTTGGACACCCCGTTGATGGCCCAGATCTGGAAGGTGTAGTTGTTGTGCGCCTGCAGCTGGTGAACAGACACCCGCGTGGAGCGCAGACTCAGCCGCTGCGGAGAGTATCGCACGTCATCTCCGCACGGAGTGCATCTCTGCGTGTCTCGCACACACTGCTTACACACAACATTGTAGGTGAGATCCTGACGGCCTCCTGAGGAGAGAGGAGGACTCCATTCCAACAACACTGATGTCTCATTGACATTAGATATCAGATTGTGAGGAGCGGATGGAGGACCTGACAGAGAGAAAGAGAGCAAGAACTTTAAGTGCAGAACCCTTACATAAAAACAGGCTGCTATTTCTTAATGGAAAATTCTATTTAAATGATATGTTGCAATGGTGGGGAAACTGAATTCAAATGTAATATTTTTTAATTAAATTATTGAATTAAATGGGTTTTTTTTTACTTAAATATCTCATTTATTTCTGAAGGTTTGTCAAAGCATTTATTTAAATTACATAATACATTATTAAAAATATATTATAAAATAATATTAAAATATAATATATTAAAATACAAAACAATTATATTCAAATGTAATGATATTTCAAAATATTACTGTTTTTACTGTGTTTTTGATCAATTAAATGCAGACTTGGTAACTTATTTATATATAACATATATAACAAAACTTGAATTATAAATCTGAATTATGAATGAATGATTGAATGAGCTACGATTTTGGAATTTTTTCCACAGTTCTGTTTAGTTACCTTTTTTTTAAATTTATTTATTTTGTGTGTGTGTGTGTGTGTGTGTGTGTGTGTGTGCACCTATGCAAGTAACATTTTGTGTACTCTAAAACTTTCCATCCACGCTGAATAGTAGGATGAAAGAAGACAGACAGAAGAAATGAGAGAAAAAAACAAGAACAGAAGGAGAAGACAAACAGCGTCTGTTCTACAAAGAGATAGAGTTGGTCATTAGTATGGAAGAGAGAGAGAGAGAGTGAGAGAAAGAGGACAGACAGACAGCTGGTAGAGTGAGACTGATGCTGTCTCATTTAAATTCATTTACTTGATGTGAGGAACATCTGCTGCGCATAAAAGGATGTAAACACAAATAATCACATGCCCATGCACAACCTACTATGTGAATTTTTGCTTTCAATTAGTTATTTTTGCATATTTAATTTTTTCAGACAATATACTTTTTAGCTCATTTTTCATATTTTAAAGGTTTTTTTTTACATTATGAAGCTATAGATAGTTCAATACCTTATAAAGCATAATGTATATTATTTGATGTGTAAATTTCCTTTTAATTATCAACATGACTAATAAATTGCTGAAAAACCTGTTGTACACAATCTACTACATGCTTTCTGTCATATCATTGATAGTTTACAGTTTTTTAGCAATTAAAAGGTCTTTTAGTATAATTGTACAAACATCCACTTTCAGTTTGTGCTTCATGTGTCTTTTTGATGTGAATTTTTTATTGATTTTTATAGTTATATTTATTATTTTTATAGAGTTTTTATAAGATAACTTTATATATTGATAGTAATATTTCAAGATGAGCACTTTTTGAACTAAAGCAACTTAGGTTTACTTTTTTTTATCAAATACAGTATGATCATCAGGCTTTTGAGGAACTTTATTTGTTAATCTCTCAGTCATCGCTGTATTGCATTGCATTTTTAGATTTTGTTCAGTGGTTCAGTAAACCATTCCATTTCCAAAAATCTTTTTTTTTCGGACTATTATGTCAGGCTTAAGTAGGTTAAAATGCTTATAAAATGGAAACCGTAATATTTGACAAGTACAATTTTGAAAAAAGTCACATAAATTACCCATGTCAATCATCAACATAGTGTCCAAAATAAAAAACACAGTACACCCACTTCAAACTGGTGCAAATGTTTAAGTTTAACTCACGTGTACAAGGCATGGCAGCGGGATCCGTCTCCGATCTGTAATATCCTTTGTCACAATCACAGGAAGTAGCTCCTTCTTTCATGGAGTAACTGTGTAGTGGACATTTACGACAGCCGCCATCCGAAGAAAGAGACCTGTAGTAGCCCACCTTACACACTACCAGAGAAGAGAAAGATGCAGGACAGCGTTACTTCAGCATAAAACAAGGCATCCAATATTTTACCCAGATAACAAAATACCTGGGGTATGACTCAACTATTATAAAACATATGGCAATTATGAAATGATTTTAAAATATATAAGCAGACAAAGATGGAACACGAAAACCTGCCAGTTTTCCATATACAAAACAATGATGCATTTACGATGCAGAGAGAAGCCAGGAAAGGGAGGTGAAGTCAAGAGACTGCGAGACAGACCAGACGATGATGAATGAGGAATTCTGGGACTTTTCCCAGCATGCACCAGTCACCTTTAATTCTCCTTCCATACGTCTCGAGAATCCGCCTTGCACATCTGAGTAAAACATGTTTTGACATCATAAATAAAGAATGCATGATGTTTAAATAATCTAGCGTGTCGCGTCCTCCTACTCCTCCCGCCTGAAAAAACACTGTTTTCCATCATCCCTATCACTCATTTACATGCAACACAAGCGTGCACGGAAACCTCTCGCTGTGTGTTTGGATGTCTGTATGCATATGGATGAAAACGAGGAGGATGAAAGATGCCTTAGACTCCAGCGCACTACTATAAACTTCTATCAGACTCCAGAGACCAAACAGAAACGATGGGAACGTGGGGTTAGGTGGTAAGCGTGACCCTGTTATCTCCTGCTGGTAGATGTTGGAACTACAACCAACATATGATGGCAAAAAAGCATCTGTGCATTAAAGGTGACCTATTACGCCCCTTTTTACAAAAGATGTAAAATAAGTCTCTGATGTCCCCAGAGTGTATATGTGAAGTTGTAGCTCAAAATACCGAACAGATCATTTTTTATAGCTTGTTTAAGTTGCCAGTTTTAGGGGATAAGCCAAAACACACTATTTTTGTGTATTTCCCTTTAAATGCAAATGAGCTGTTGCTCCCGGCCCCCTTTCAGAAGAGGACGGAGCTTCAAGAGCTCAAGCTCCCTTTTACTGGTAACAACAAACAATCTCACATACTGAAACTGTTAGAAACTCTCAAGCGATCGACTCACATTGCTTTCATGTGCATTTTTAACTACCACATTCCTATTTACGATCGTTCTAGTAGCATGTGAAGGCAGCATCAATTTAAAACAGGCAGAGACAATGGTAGCTTTAGCAAAATTAGCTTTACAAAGTGCCATGAAGCTCTTTCAGAAAGGCAATTTCAAAACAAATAAAATAAATAAAACTTTGTGAAAATCCAGCGATGAACTGATCCTCGTTTGCGAGGCAGTCCGGTGTAAAATGATTGAATCACATAGGACTGATTTTTTTCCAGGACATTTCATGCGAAAATGAAACGTAACCACAGTGTCCTCAGCGGCTCAGATGGAGGGAGTCTATGGATACTCATGTGTTCATTGGTACTTCCCAAAACACAACACTTGTAATGCCTCTTTGGCGCTGACATTGTATATCTCCAATAATGGCGGACTGCTGCATCTCACTCAGGCTTGTGTTTATGTTAATTGACCCTTTTCACATGATGTCACGCAACTTCTGCTCTGACCGCCAGCATAGTAAAGCGTTATCGCTACCAGCATGGAGTTCACCCCGACACTTATACAACTGCCACAAATACAATTAAAGGAAGACTGCAACTTTTTACTCTCATCCTCAGTCTAGGCGAGGCGTCTGGCATCTCAAACAAATTTACCAAATACCGATCGGCGAGATTTGCCACTTGAAGTCGAGGGAGGAATTGAAAACGGAGAACTGAAGTCATACTTTCTGACTTTTGCGCACTGTTTGCTGTCTTTATTGCAGTTAGATATATTTGTTAAGTAAGTTTTAGATATTTACATGTGGTAACAGAAAGACTTTTCATTTAATAATTTATGTACTGCTTAATACAGCGTCTGTATGTACAAGAATAATATTTAAGCTTGTACTATTTAAATATCAATAAAATGGAGTGTAGATTTTTCCACTCTATTTTGATAAACATGATACAAATGAATTCATAAATAATATATATGTTAAGTTTACATAAAAGCTTTTACTGTTAAAAACAGATTTGTGAGCATTTATGTAACTAAATATAAAACGTACATCAGCTGTTTTTTTAAAGATCACACTGCATATTTAAGTAGTTATAGAGGTCCATAGCTGTGAAGCACACATGGCTTGACGGCGGTCCTTCTTGGATTGTTTTAATATAGAATTTACTCAGTGTACTCACTATTACAATATTATCAGCAACAACTGAAATAAATCAAGTAAATTATCCAGGGAATAAACCGAAATAACAAGTGAAAAGTTGTATATTTAGGCTATATATTTTGTGTGGAGACGTCAACGTTATCATACAAATCTATAAGCAAATCTATAACATTGCTGCAGGGTAGCCTACCAACTGTCTAAAGCAAAGATGTAGAATAACGTTCGCAAAAGACCCCGACTGTAAGTACACGAACATTGTTAGTCTTAACTCTTAGCGTACGTCTTTATATTTCAAGTTGTTCTCGCATTTTCTCGAGAACTCTCCGGTGAAAAGGCATAACGGAAGTACCCACTGCTTTGCGGAAAAGCGGAAGTTAGCTGACGTCATTGTGAAAAGGGCCTTATAGCATGAGAGCATGTTCTAGTGCACCCCCAAAACAAAATCAAGACTTTGTAAAGGAGCATAATAGGACCCCTTTAAATTCAACTTCTTAGATTTCATTATTCATAAAACACATTAGGCTTAATTGTGCTCTTTGGATTTGAAAGATGAGACCAAGCTGAAATTGCTCACAACAAGCAATGCACTTTCTCACACACCAGCACTATAACTTAATTTTTCACATTGCCAAATGAAATATGGACTCTGGCTAAAAGCTGTTGAGTCATTTGCTTTCCATTACACATATTCTGTCTTATGCTGAGAGATTCATTCTCTGACTCTGAGCATGACTGTTGCAGCAATGCCTTTTGGGAAAAGAGGCCAAAGAGAAAATAATTCTGACCTCATGTAAAGTCAGACTGACAACGCAGGGTGTAAATATGACTATTCATCATGGTCATGATGTAACACTCATGATTCCACAACTAGAGCTGAGCTATTTTTAGATAAGAGAGTTTTTTTTTTTTGAGCAACAAGACTTTCATATAAAAATCCACCACAGATGTCTGGGAAATATTGCAACACAGATATTACAGGAGTGTTGTGATGTGTTTAATATTACGTTTTCTAAATAAACACTAAAGCTGTAATCTAAATGAACTATGAATTTGTAAGGTTAGTAAAATGTATTTTTAAAGCTAAAAAGATTAAATTAAAAAAAAAAAAAAAAAAAATCTAAACAGAAGCCATGAGATTTTTTTTCCTGTGGGAAAATTATGATCAAAGAAGCTTTGATTGAACAGATCTTGAATATCTCACACAGTAGCTACATATCCAAGTTTTGTTTCATGTTTAGATTAAAATGAAATAGCAAACTATTTCCCAACAGCAATTTGTGATGATAGAAAAACAAACAACTCTTCACTAGTTGATGGAAATATGCATTTATCCAAATCAGAACCATGTGAGCACCGAATGGATTTGAGTTTGAGTAGGAGCATCACTGAGTAGCAGTTGTTGTATTTGAACAAGCAGTGGTGTAATCCAGCTTCACTACAAAAAAAAATATTTATTTAATCATTATTTTTTGCCTTGCTTTTGAATAATATTCTCCCATTTTTAAAATTGCAATTGAACTGTTTTTCTTACACCAGCAGAACATTTTTGTTTTTTCTCCTTGTTTTAAACATAAATCTGTTGAAATGTAGTGAGGTTTAGGGTTAGGTTTAGAGTCAGTAAGATTTTTTTTTTTTTTTTTTGAAGAAAAAATAAATAATTTTATTCAGTAAGGATGCATTACATTAATCAAAACATCAATATTAGAGAGAATTATAATGTCACAAATGATTTCTATTTCAAATAAATGCTGTTCTTTTGTAGTTTCGATTCAATAAAGAGCCTGAAAATAAAAAGGCTTCTGTTTCCACAAACAATTTAAGTAAACATTCATCTTTGCCATCACGGGAATAAATAAAACATTAAAATATTTTAAAATAGCTATTTTAATTTGTAATAATATTTCAAAATTTGACAGTTTTTATGGTATTTTTAATCAAATAAAGGCAGTTTTGGTAAGTATAAAAGAAATTATAACATATTATTTCCATTAAATTCACATTCAGTTCAATTTCAATTTGTGTTCTCTGAATACATCTAAATAATGCTGTATACAATTTTACTGAAAGTAAATTAAATTACTGGAAATTAATCTACTGGAAAACAAGGTGAACATACTGATTAAGATAATGACTTTGTTCATTGCTGTTGGCATGCATGACAATAGTGAACATCCGCTCATGACTTCATTCAGGTTGCTGCATCTATTATGGAAATGCATGCATGCATAATATTTTAAACAGCAGGGTTACTGTGCTAATAGAGATAATCATGCATTTAATGTAATTATTAACCCAAGACCCAGTTTGGTGGGTTCCTTTTCAAGACAGAATTACATTGAGGTCAATAAAGCTGATTTGAACACAAAAGGTGGCACAAAGAGAGAGTCTGAACAGAGGTAAGCGTTATGAAGTAATAAAGTGCTGCGTGGATTTCTGACCCATGAACACGGGGCCATTTTCTGTTCCACAACCCATCTCTCTTCCACAACGTTGGTGTTTTGTGTGGACAGGGAAAAGTGATTTTGGTTTGAGATGAGCATTTGGCCTCCTGGCCTTCTGGTTTAATGGAAAACTGCAGCCGAGGGGAAACAGTCATGATGACTGGAGACTGTGGGGAAACGAACGCGACGTCTCACCTGAGGATGGAACCACAAGAATGAAGAGAGAATGGAAATGAAGACAAGACTAATGAGGTGGTGGATGTGGGGTTGGGTGAGAGAAATGAGGGTAGTGGGATGGTAAACAAGTGTTTTTAAAAAGGAATATGGGGAAGGGAATGGAGATCTCAAGAGAGGGAGGGACAAAAGAGTATGTGTGGTGTCCTTATTCTCAACCTGGACCTCAGCATGAACTGACAGTCAAAGTCAGTGGTGTTATTGTTCTCTAGAACAGACATTTATGTTTATTATAAACTTACATCATTATATATCACTGTATAGTATATTGCAATATCTTGGTATGTCATATGTTACAATTCCACATCGATTTTTCCACTGTATGCAAAAAAACATAAACATTTCCACAAATGACAATGCAGTTATTGTCAGAAACGTAATAAATACAATACATTAAAGTAAATGTGGCACATGCAAATGTTTGACATTATTAGCTTCAGTAATATCCATTTTAGCAGACATCATAACCTCCAACATTTCTTTTACACAGCAAAGTTTCTATTCTTGCTATTTCTATTTTAGAAATCTTATTATGCTCATCCTTCATCCAATGCATACTTAAGTTCTCCTTATAGATTCGCAATAATAAGGCCACTGTTACAATCTTTCATTTTGTGAGGTACTTGAATCATGGAGGTGTGTTTTGGATTTTTGTCTTGTTATTTCTTGCTTATCAGTACTTTCCTGAATATGCTGATGGAGAATCCATTCCTTCTTTCCTCCTCTCATGTATACAACTCCGAAGCATACTTTCCCCATTCCTAGTTACTGGCGTTTGGTTTTCTTCACATTCATTTATTTTTCATAAACCCCTAAATCTTTCTGCTTGTCCTTTGTATTGATGTGAGGATTATACAGTACTGTTCTTGATATAAGTGTACAAGAAGTTCTATTTCTTCTGCCATATTTTATATGAAAAATTCCCTTTTTAAAGTCCATTACTTTAATTACATTACAAACCATGAAAACTGCAGGCAGGAAGCATGTAGATGGGCTTCCTCTGCTTTGTACGAGTCTGTTTTTCTCATCCTTTGCCAGCCCTTTAAAGGAATCCACAGTTGTTGAGCGTATCCAAAACATCCTGAGGGACTAAGACTTACAGTATTCATTAAGCTCTGGAATTGTCATCACCTGACTTAGATTAAGGCCTACCAAGTCAATTAAATTCTGAGACCTTTCAAAAAAGCTCAAGTGGATCAAGAACGGCCAACTTTTTCCACAAAATGTAATATTTATAAAATAAATGAAATGTTCAAAGTTTGCATTTATGTTTGTCATTTGCAGAAGTTAACCATTTCACCTTCTTTGCTCTGGCATGAATAAACTGAATATATGCATTTTGATTATTTGTTATAAAATGAATGACACATCATTGATCTCACAAAGGAATATTTCATACGACAAGTTTCTAGTAGAATCATTAACCACGATTGTCAAGTCATATTATTGGTATATGTAGAGCTTAAATAGTGTGTTTGCCTGTATATTGGTCTTTGAAACATTTATAACCCTTACCTTTTCTTTACTCTTTCATAGTGACAGCACACAGGAATGTTTTCTGGAATATCGATGAGCTGTTCCATTCCAGCTGTGCATACATTCTCAGCCCTTTGGCTTCACTATGCCCTGAATATAAAGAGAGGATGGCACAGGGTTATCTTTATGACCACAGTTTTGTTCATTTTCTTCTGTATTTGTCAATGCTCTGTCCAAAACTCTTTTTCAAAAGGAAAGAAAATATAATTATAGCAAGTAAGAAAGTATAATTATTGCATTTTATTATATGGCTCTCTAAAATAGCTGACTCTGATTGGTCAGATGTGGCATTCAGTGGTTAAATATTTCCAAATCTTGACCATCATCCAAAGCTAAGTATACAGACAATCAGTTACCAGAGAGAAGTGAAACTGTATTTTCAACATTAGACTGAGATGTCTATTTTGCACTATTACAAAGTGCAACATGCTGTAGTTTTTGAAACAAAGTAAATTTAGCGTGGATTCAAGAAGAGCTTTCTGCTTTTTCAGCCCCCAGACAAATCTCCCAGCTGAGATCTGTAACAGCTTGACAAGAGACTCACCAGAAACAATGGATGAAGCATAAATAAAACACTTTCTACTGAAATCAACCTCTTTTCTCAAAACAGTTGTTGAGTAAAGAAATGGCACTGTATGGCTAACACACCTGAATTTATATGTTGCATGAAACATGCAGAATGCTAAAAAAATGATTATGGTCATACATTTTCAGGAGTAAAAATATTGGGTGGTGTAATGAGATTTGTGCAGTCATCTCTGCTGGTGTCTTGTTTTGACATTTCATCAAGCGCCCAGGTAACATTTGCGACGAGTGGGCTGCCTGCCTGATGACAAATTAGAGAGAAGACCTGAATGAAATATCAAAAAGTAATTTGATATTCCTCATCGACTTGATTAACATCATCAGCTTCATCAAGACATGCAGGATTTCTCAGAGTAGAGTGGTGAGTTGATCAGCATTCAGATGAGATGTTTATAAACACAACTTACCCATCCATGAAATTACACATGCCTCTGTCATGAATATGGATGAAGAACATTTGGCTTATTCAAAGAACATTTTCAATCAAAAAAGAAAAAACAAATCTTATTTTTTAGAGACAAACACTTTGGGAGTGATCCCATGATATATTTCAGACAAAAAAGGTTGCTTGCTCTAGATTTGCTGTGCTGCATTCCCAATGGTAAATCTCTCCCTGTCCCTTAGGGTTTCAAACATAACAAGTGATTTAGACTGAATGTGGAAAGAATTTCATAGATATCAAGCCTTGGACAACAGCACTATTTTATCTTATCACACAACATTTAAAAGCAGTTAAAAACATCTTTATTTAATTTAATCATTATCGTAATTTTGCTACACTCCCCTGTAGCTGACACAACCTTCTCAACCTGGCAGAATAATCCAGCTGGGTTTGGATGATTACAGTTATTTTAATTTTTTATTAACCATTTGAAGATGCCTGAATCTGTTCTTCTGTTCTTTGCTGAAACTTTGCAGTTTGTTTCAATTTGTCTTAATTCTTAGGGATTTTACGCAGCATGTTTTCAGAAGAAAGGGAGAGAAGGGAGGAATCCATGTGAAAACATCTCCTCAGGCTCTCAAACAGATGTCCATCGAGTGCACAGTGAGTTTAAAGTCTACACTTTTAAAAATAATGGCATCTGTGTATATGTATATTGGCATCTATGCTTCCATGAAGAACCTTTATGGAACCTTTCCACTGCACAAAAGGTTTTTATAGTGGAAAAAGGTTCTTTAGATTATTAAAATGCTCTTCACACTTCTGTTCTCTGAAAGGTTATTTGAGGAACCCAAAATGGTTCTTCTGTGGCAACACTGTGAAATCTATCTATCTATATGGTGAGTTTTTTCACTTGCTTGGACCACCATTATCCAACACATAATCAATTTAATCTGTTTCTGCACTGAGACAAGACCCAGTTGTTCAGTCTCTGATTCTGAGTTGAGAGCAGACCATTGAACAAACACACAGATGTGACAGTGTTAGTCAAATCCCATTCGTTATGGCGAATTAAATTTTGATTTCCCAGAGGGCAGCTCTCTTTGAAGAGGTGGGCTGCTGGCACTGATGGTGACATGGAAAGATAGACAGAGAGCGATTAGCTCTGAGACAT
>JAUZSZ010000125.1:11760345-11770470 GCA_034780575.1 Labeobarbus marequensis
GTCTGTCATTCGTGTTAATAAAACAACAAAAGAGAGAAAATCTCTCACTGCTTTTGACTAAATCACTTTTGTAACTTTAATAAGAAGAAATATTTAATTTATACAGTGAAGAATATACAGTGTTTTTATAGGCTACATTTGATAGCTTTATATAATGTAGCATATCTTTTCATCTACTGTATTTTTCTTGTCTCATTTCTTGTAATTAGTTTCTTATTCTTATGTAATTGCTGACTGTTTACTTGTCTTCAGTGAGCTTGAGTTTTTTTATTTAGGCTAATATTTTGTGTGCACTGTTGACAAGAATTACGAAATTTCTCGTAAAAATATTGTGATAGATATCGTTACCGTGAAATAAAATTACTCGTGATGTAAGATTTTTGGTCATTGCCCACCCTTACATGAGGGTGAGTACTGACAGAATTTATTTTTGGGTGAACTATCGCTTTAGCGACTAAGTCATTGAAGTCAAAAGCCCACTCAAACTGGCTTGAGGTCTGCCGTATTATTCAGCCAGTGACTCACCTCTCCATTTTGTTTTCAATAGGTTTCAACTTTGAACTTTTAATCAGATAATCTTAATTTCCTTTTGCTCTTTACTGTGGCAAACCAGTTACCATGGAAACAGTGGGCCAATCTGGCCAAGAAGGGCTTATACCCTGTGCCTGAGCTGTTTGGCCTGCTATCACAGAGCGCACACGCACACACACACACATGTTTCCAGGTAGTGTTGATTGATTGGGTGATGATGAGAGGTAAGGATAATCTGAATATTTAGTTAAGGCCATCCGGATGCTATTATCTTTCCCTGCAGGCGTTTCTTCAGGAAAGGGAGGGGATAAAGTGTGCTCCTCTCAGGTTCATTTCAACAGGCACTTATTTAGGCGTACAATGCTGCTTTCTGCACTCTCACTGTGCATTGTATAACTGTAGACTGAGCACAGTATGAAAAAGATGAGAGGAAGTTATGAATTTGCTGTTGTCATGTGAAACATTTCAATATAATTTAGGGTTTTTGATCAAGTTGTTTTGAAAATTAAGTTGTAGATCATTATAGGGTCTAAGCTAGTGTCATATAATACATACAATTTGCGTGTGTAGGTCTATATATGAGCGTAAGGGAGGTAAATATTTGTCATTCTTCAGGCTGAGAAGAGCAGGAAGATCTGATACAAGTACAAAAGGCTTACAGTGACCCTTCACCACAAACAGACTGAAGCCGATGAGGGATATAATTAGGGAACGTTCATAAAATACCCATTTACGGTCTCGGGACATGTAGAGACAGAATCAAAGCTGGAGTCAGATCAAAGAAAACAGTGGAGCTTTTCTGGCATGATTCAGCAGATCTTATTAAAAAATTATCTTGATACTGAACTATGTGCAAACTTTTTTTTTATAGGGTCCTTCAAATGCATTTTTGCTTGCTTTAAGCAAACAGATACTTTTTGTGGGCTTAGAAGTACCAGAAAAATAAAAATGCTCCAACAATTAGTAATCTGAGCAAAGTTATCACCAAAAATTTCAATCTGCCAACCACTGCGACTTGGCAAGCAGCGCAATCTGATCATACTGTCAACCAAGTTTATTAGAAGAATGTCCATGCACTGAAAGACTGAAAGGGGCTCTCTTCCCCTGGCTGGGCTGAAACAGAGGTTAATTGACAAAAGAAACCATGTGTGTGTGTGTCAGTGCGTGCATGTGGGTGGATACGGCTGTGTGTCTGACAGGGTAATTGCCTTGTTAAAAGAGAAAACGGAGGCAATATTTTGAAAGAACCACATCCCCATATAATCTGCCTTTGAGAATGATGAAAGAGTGAGGGATGCCTCTTAGATCAATTGTACAGTCATTTCAGCTATTTAGAATCAGCTAAATTCTGTTAGAAGAGGCCATTTTGGACCAGACACAGAAATCCACTTTGTTCCTTCTAACTTTGTCAAATCAGTCTCTTCTGTAAACATTTTGAAATGGATTCATTCCAACAAATATATGCATTGATAAATGTGGCAAAATAGTTAATTTATCATTTTTATGCACCAATAATAGCAGAAAATCTTACCAGACTTACTTATCAGTTTCATTGTTATTCCACATTTGACACATAGGTGGCACTGTAGTTATACACTTTTCTCATGTTTCTTAAATATTTAGCTTCTTGAACACTCACACTTTAATGTGCACTTGAGGGAATACAGTTCATTTAAGGGTTAAGTGGTGTTTCTTTGATCTGAGTTAAGTTCATTCCATTTTTATAAACTTGATAGCATCCCATTGGGGAATATGATAGTATCAATGAAGAAAAAACATTTAAATTAGATATAACAGTAAGTCAATTATCAAACTGTTATTATTTCTATTATACACAGATTTGCTGCAAAAATTATCATTCTCTCTGATGCAAATCATTTTAGATTTTATATATACAACATTAAAATGTGTTTAAATATACAACAGTAAAATGTGTTATTTCCAAACAGTCTACCTGTGTAAAGTACCATGCATTCCGCTGTTATTCTGTTTCCTTGAAAGTTAGATCATTATCAACTCTTTAATCTATCTGCGCAAAACCCCAGTATCGATCTATTCATCCCTCGCTCCATATTCACGCAAGCTATTCACACTATTCAAATCTTTAAATAATTACAAAAAGAGTGCAGGGGCTGAAACAAGTGGAGAAGATATAGGATAAAATTTGAAAAATGAGTGCAAATGTACATGCTGAGGAATCAGATGGCGCACCGGTCACAGGGATATCACTTTCTTTAAGCTGCAGAGAGAATAACAATTAAGTCCTGGATTTAACGTGTGCCAACTCTACTGCGAAAATAGCATGACAATGCACAGTATCAGTTGTGTAAATAAGCAAGACTCTTTTAGCATCTCGGCTATTTGCAATTGCCACTTATTTGCATCTTACTGAGGAACCATAACCGGATATGCAAACAGAGATGTAATATAGAATACCAATGTTCAAAACCAACCTCTGTAGTAAATCACCAAACACTATATTCAAAAATGGACTCGTATTCAACTTTACTATCCATTCTGAAATGGTTTATCTTTTTCTCTTTTCAGGAGACCTCTGACCTAGGCACTTAAACCCTGACCCCTGGGAGCCGGCTGACAGAAAATGAGATTAACTCCCATTAGCTGGCTGCTCAGTGAGGCTTTGCGCTCCTCAGGCTGTAGTTCTCCAAAATATAGTGATTTTTATGGTCGGAGGCAGTCAGTTATAATAAATACATGTCAGGAGTCCACAGTGTCAGTGTATTTCAGTGTGAGGATACGGTCCAGGTTATAAGCTGAAAGAAAATTGTCTTTGTGCTGTAATTCTAGGATGGAAATGTAAAGTGACACGATCTTAATCTCAGCTCCTGAACTGGCCATTTGGCTTCTGTGATGTGGATGCATGTGATCAGTTAACAGGCAGATAGTGGCCGGTCAGAGGTGAGGTCAATACGTTCCCAGCCTTGGTAAAACAGGTATACACACAGCCTAGGTTACATACATAGGAGTGTGAGTGTGTGTGTCCCACAGGACCATGTTCAACGAGGGGGGACTATGTGTTTCCTGTACTCAAAAACGTCTTTGACTAGATTCAGTCTAGTGAAACACAGCCCTCACTCTTGAAACCCTAACTACTCTTGACACACAAATGCATGTGCCTCTTAAATTAGCAGGTTCCTATGAATATATCAGTCGGTATGTACAAATAAATGCAAGTGTGTGCATATAAAAGGGAAAGTTTGTGTGCGAGTGAGAAAAATAAAGCTCAAGTCACTAGATGCCAATGTGAACAGGCTCTTTCTCTTACCGTTTCGCTCTGTGAATCCAAACAACACCGTTATTCATCCACCAAGTTCCCCCCGGCAATTCACCCACCCCTCCCGCATCCCTTCCAATCCCAGCTTGGGCCGTAACCATCGCCTCCATTCTCTCCAAATGTAGCTGCACCTGAACTGCTTCACCACAGGGGCTTGTTCAGAGCGGCATGAGGGGCGGCGAGGCCTGAAACCAATCCCTGTTCGGGATCCCACCACTTCCTCCCAATTGTTTCCAACAAAGCCGGACAGGCATAAATGGGCTGCTATCTGTGTCACAGAAAAGTGGAGAGCAATTTGTTTCCTAATAAACAGGACTGTCAGTTTGGTTTCTCCTCTTGTTTTCCTCACTTACTTGTTTTTTGTTGTTGTTGTTGTGTGTTTATTGTTTCTGCCAGGTGAAAGTGTCACTCATGAGGTTTTCCCCCTGACAGCCAAGTGGCTCGGATCCCCTTTTAAACCTGAGAACGCACCTGTTTCGCCTGCACAGGTAATTGTAAGAATGTAGAGGGGAGACCTTAAGGGTAATGGATTCAGAATAGATGCTCGAACCAACACAAACACACACACACACACACACACACATACAGCTTGAATATGGCACTGAAGAGGCCTGTTTTGCAGTTCTGTAGGCTGCACCTGCTAAGTGGGTGATCTGTCTACCCCCAGTTCATGTGAGGGTCACAACAGCTTAATGTGACCCCCATCCTCTCCCTTTCTTTCTCTCCCTCTCACACACACAGTCTCAACACAGACCACATCTGCCATTATTCTGCCTGAGGTGAACAGTTCAGTGCCCGCACAGACAGCCACAGTAGTTAATAACAGTTTAAATGGACGTCTTCGAATCTGTCTTTACTGCACTGTTGTTATTTAATTCCAGTCTAGCATAGTCCACGGTTTGTGACATCACTGTTTCAGCTAAATGAATGGCGCTTTATTCCATATCTAAAGGCAAATGCACTGTTACTGTTTGAAAGTTTGAGGCTGGTAAGATTCTGTATAACGAGATGAACACTTTTATTTAGCAAGGACATTTAAAAGCGAACATTTGAACTTGCTATTCATCAAGGAATCCTGAAAAAAATGGATTAATGGCTTACACAAAAATATGTGTTTAACATTGATAATAAGAAATGTTTCATGAGCACCAAATCAGCATATTAACATAATTTCTGAAGGATTATGTGACACTGAAGACTGAAGTAATTACTGTTGAAAATTTAGCTATGCTATCACAGGAATAAATTGAAAACAATAATTTTCCATAATTTTACTGTTTTTACTTGGATAAATATAGCCCTGAAAAGCATAAGAGATCACACCGACCCCAAACTTTTGAATGGTAATGTAAGCTAGTGTATATGCACTGTATATACGACAAAAACTGTGTGTATGGATCAGTAAAATTGATTTATGCTGAAATGTATGGAATTCCTCATTACTTAACATAACCGTGGGCCTGGCAACATGGAAATACAGTCCGTAGCTTTGCTGAAGGTGTGAAAGACTCTCACTGGTGTGATATTTGCATACAGATATGATCAAGAATGTGTCAGAAGACTGTTGGATTGTGAAGAATGACCAAAAATCATTAAAAAATCAACTAAAAATAGCTCTTTATGTTAAAGAATAATAAAAACGGCATGAAATGCAGCATATGTAAACTAGAAATACTTCTTCAGAATTAGATTCAAAGCTTTCTTCACAGCCTGGTTTGCATGTACATATTGCCTGTGGAAATGCATGTAAATGGTTTTCTGACAATGATTTGTATTGTTACCTAATACAAACACCTGACTTTTGGCTTCTATATAACGTTCAACGTGACGTTGATTTTCAATACGTCACAACTTTTCAACATCGTTGTCAGTATTGTTTACAGTATTTTATTTCATTACAAGTATCTTAATGGAAACCCATGTCCCATTCAATGGACAGTTTTCTATTGTGATTTAAGACAAACACCTGACTTTTGCCCTGAGACTTTAGTTAAATATCTATGTAATGATTAAAATACTGATATCAATATTATTTATATCATTATATCATTGCATGTATGTTTGTAATGGAAAGCCCTGCCCCAACCACCAGACTCTATGGCACTACATTAACTACTGAACACATATTGTTCAGTTCATTTGCCAGTGAGCACCCTTAAAGAGGTACGATGGATGAAGGATTAAAAAAGGGTTGGGGAAAAAAGATTGAATGAAAAAAATGACCCTCTCTCCACTCTCCTTTTGTGTGGGGAGTCTGGAACCCCATCTGTGCGAGAGGAGAGGCGTGAAATGTTCTGTAATTACTGGTAATGATGTCCTAAGATCAGAGACTCAGCCCAAACAAGGTAATTACATGATAAATGTGTGTATGAGTACACTGACCTGGAGTCAGCAAGGCCTTTGAGACAGGCGTACGATGGACAGCTAACAGAGATATCTGCTCAAAAGGCCCACTGGGACCTGCATAGATCTCTATTGTCTGAAACACTGTCTCTTGGTAACAACATGGATCAGGGTTCAGCTAAGGGTATGTGTGTGTGTGTTTGCATGTGTATGTTTACATTTCCTTCAAAACCCCCCCAAAACTTTAATAGTTATGAAAGATTGGGTTGAGATAGATTTTATGTGTGTGTGTGTGTGTTAGATTTTTTAAATATAAAAATATACAGAATTTAACTGGAGGATAGATAGATAGATAGATAGATAGATAATTTTTATTATATATTCTAGAATTTATTTAACTGTATTAGATTTACTCAGTATTATTATTATAATATTATTAAATATTATATTGTACTAAAATACTTTCATATTTATAAAAGATGGTGGAGTAGAAAATGATTTGGATATGTGTGTTTTCTTTTCTCTTTTAGTTATTTTTCTTTTTTTCTTTTTAATAGAGAGAGATAAATAGTTACAGATATATAGATTTATTCAAATATTACTTATTTTATATTAATGTGGAATTCATTTAAATATAATACTAATTTTGTAATATTAAATGTAATTTTAGAATTATTACTTTTATTGTAATTATTTTAGAATTATTATTATTTTTATTTTATTTTTTATTAGTATTTTATCAGTAATAATTTTTCTATACATAAGAAGATGAAAATGTGGAGGGGGTGCGATTGTGCTGGGCAGGTGTCAAGGGTTAAGTGCCTCACTCAAGGGCATAACATTAGTGGTCAGAGAAGGGAAGATCCTCAGGGATTTGAACTTGTATCTTCTAAGTTATAATTTGCTGTCCTTTGGTAAATTTTAAACTGCTGGGTTAAATTTTATACACAGCTAATAATGTATTATGTCATTATTCCTATAAGAGATACATTCTTTAATGTAAACAGTGCACATTCATTTTGATTTCTATATTTGAGTCATGTTGTTTGATTTTTATATTACTAAAGGAATTCTAAACCACTGAATAAGTGAATTGCCAGCTTTACACTTCCATAATCTAAAGTATATGATGTACTGTAATTTGATGTGGCCTATCTGTGTTTTCAGACCTAGATTTGACTGATTTGTCCATAAAAATGCATGTAAAGCTCCAGAGAGACGGTTAATCCATGATCACAGAGGCCATGGCAAATAACTGATCCTCTAGTGCTTCACTTTTTAAATGCAAATAAGGCCCTGCAGAGCAAACAGGTCACATGTTTTCTTTTGTCCTCTTAAGGTTTAGAGTTGTTTGTGATATATTATTCATCTGTTCTCAAGAACTGTTTTGGTGACTTTACAGAATGCATGGTAATAAGATCATTTAAATTCTAACACCTCGTTCATCAAAAATCTGATAGCCATGCAAAAAATGTTTTTAGACTATTACCCTGACTTCAAATGAGGAATCATAGTCAAGAAAAAACAGCCAGGATTTGCCTGAGATTTGCCTAACCTCTAAAAAAAACAATGCCAGCTTCATCGATGAGTATTTTATGCTCCGTAAGCTTGGCTGCCGTTATACAAATGACTGTTGTATTGCACTCTGGTCGACTTGAAAGAGGATATTAAACATTATCACATTTTATCTGTGTATTCATTAGCCCAATTACGTACCGATATGTATGCCTCAGTGGTTTTAGGGGGGAAGCAGGCCTTCTGTTTGTCCTGGATTTTACATCTGCATTATTATTTAGCTACTTCATACATAAAATGTCAGGTATTTTTAATTTACTAGGATATAATAATTCATAATGCAACGATAAATCTGTTACAAAGAGTGTAGCTTATGATATAAAACCAAGAATATGATGTCTAGAAATTTGGAGGTGACCTACTAATACCTCTTGTCACCTATAGATGGCGACAGTGCCTAATTTTCTGTGTAATGTCTCCATTGGAAGGATTAGATTAAAAAGCCCTCACTATTCCTACAAATGACAGGACTCCAATTCTTTTGAATTGCATGTATTGAGTAAATTTTTAATTCATTCATTTATTTTTTGCCAGCATTTTTCAGAAAAGCTTTGCTCTTAATTTGAATTTTATGGGACAAATATATTTAAATAGAGAAGAGATAAAACAAGATATGGATACCATGTAAATTACCTGATTTGTATGGGTGATAAACTATCTTAGACTCTTCTAAACATACACAAGCCTAGTAAAGTATGTTATGTTGAGAAAAATAATACTTGTGCCTGGTAAACAGATGAGTTTACCCGACATACAAGTATTAGGGAAATGACAGCACGCACATCTCACATCTGTGTGAGTATAAAGTCAAACAAAAGAAACAGCGTGTGGAAAAAAATAAAGTGACAGTGACGGACAGAAAAGGCAGAAAATCAATGAGAGAGGGAGAAAAAGGACAATTTGTCACAAAGTCACCAGCATAAAGGCTGAGAAATGTGTGAAATGCAGTAATTGCGTGAAGCAGTCAGTGTGTGCTGAAAAGAAGCGCTGTTGAGTCGGATTCTGCTTCCGTGATGCGCGCGACCGGAGGCATCTTCAAGAGCGTCTGCGTGAATATGTTACTCATTACCACGGGCAGATAAAAAGCCAGAGAATGCAGAGCGATTGTTCTGTAGTGCTGGAGAAAGACAGTCCTCCCCTCTTCAGCGAGTGTAATGAAGAGAGGGTAATGTTTACCGGGCGACGCGGGTGAAGTTGACGGCATAGCGCGCGGTTTCCCGGCAACTGCCTCTTGTGCGAGGCGCCGGAGACACGGCCATTATTAATACACAGACGTGTATTTGGGTAATGAAGAGAGTGGACAGTGACACAATGACCTCAGCCACTAAATGAGTGTCTCTGAGTCTGAATATATACCGTGAAGAATTACTGACAACTGAAGTATCTTTAAAATGTACAAGAAACTTATCTGTACTTAGGTTTCAAAGTGATTTGACACACACACACACACACACACACACACACACACACACACACACACACACATATGAATTTACAGCTGCTTAATTCTGCTGGTGTGGAAAGTCATGAGTCATACACTCTTAAAAGTAAAGGTTCTTAATTAGGTTGTTTATGATTCCTTGAAGAAACGTTACCATCCATAGAACCTTTCCATTGCACAAAAGATTCTTTATAGTAGAAGATGGTTCTTTCGATTATTATAATGTGCCTCACACCTAGAAACCTCTAGGGCTGCACAAATCGCCTTTTGGAAGCTTTATTTTTTTAAGTTTAATTTTTTTGTATAGTATATTGGGTATATTGTTGTAAAAAACAAAACAAAAAAAAAACCCCAGCATAAACCAGCCTGAGATGCTTTGTTGATGATGATTAAGCTAGTCTCTTGGATGGTTTTAGTGGGGTTTTGGGAACTTTTCAGCTGGTCAGGCTGGGAAGCAACTTAAAACCAGCTTGCCAGTCTATGCAACCATTTTAACCAGCTAAGATAATTTTTGGGGTGGTTTAAGTGTATTGATATGGTAGGCTGGTTGACATATACAATCTGATGACTAGGTAAGCAAGTAGTGTATGGCTGTGAATATCAATTCATCTTTAGCATATTTCCAACCAGGACACACTAACTAATGTAAACAAGTTAGATAGTAAAGACATTGACAGTGCTGGCCTATAGCAGAGACTAACCGTAAATTTGTGTTCATGTGGGATGACAGAGGGGTTTATTTCCCATTTTATGCTAATCAAAAAGCATAAAGAAAAAAAGTGGTCTTAGATGGAGATTTTAAACACACGAGCCTCCCGTAGCCCTCCTAATGGTGTGTATGACAATGACAGCGTGTGTCTGCGCGTTGCTTTATGGCCCCAATGACTTCAATCACTCCCTGGAAAAACAAATCTGATCTGGTCTACCTGCCTCCATCACG
>JAUZSZ010000125.1:11796828-11807403 GCA_034780575.1 Labeobarbus marequensis
TAATTTATTTTTTACTACATTTCAAATCCTAAAATGTAAAAATAAATAATATTTGTAATTTATTTTGTACAAATATTTATTTCTAATATTTATTTATATATTAATATTAAATATATGAAATATATATATATATATACATATATATTAAATGTTTTAAAACTGACATTCTTATCAAGACTGAAAAAATGTATTTATATTAGTTTTTAGACACATTTATGACACATTTCCACCACAACCCACAGTTCAGCCTAGAAGTTTTTTTTTGTGAAGTTAGTATACTTGGTAACAACAGAGACAACAGTGTCTTTAAAGAGCATGCTTGCGATTTTAAGTCTGACACATGATCTGTGAAGAAAAACAAGAAATATCAAGGTAAATATCACAATTATGCAAAAAGAGTGGGGAAAAGTATGAAAATTAGCTTAGCTTGAAAATGGCCAAGACAAAAATTTGGCCTTCCTATTTGAAAAAGGTTAAAGCCATAATTTCCACCTTATCTTAAATGATGCATTGTCTTGACTAGCATTTTGCTATGGAAACAACATCTGTTTTTTTAAGGGAAACAATTCTCCTGTGCTACAGTACATGTATATTCACTGTTGGACGTTGTTAGCAGATAAAAAATAACCTAGTTAGACTGTAATTGTATTAAGAGAGTTTATTTTAGTTCACAGGTTCAAAAATACTCATAGTCAAAGAATCACCATCTGATTTATTCACCAAAATGTATACAAGCTCTAACTGGTGTACTATTTTGTCTCGTGCAGTGTTTATCTCCAGTATATACTGATGTAGTATATTGAATGCAGCATGATAGTGTGTTATTTTGAACACAGCAGCAATTGTCAAGTCAGTTACTCCGTTTACCAGATGAGGGCACTGCAACCAAGTTCTGAAAGTCTTCACGGCTTCCTCAACACTCACAGGAGCCATTCATTCTGTTTCCTGCTGTGGAACATTCTGGGAATGTCCCTTTACCTGTCAACACTATGGACGGTCGGCAGCACAAAAAGAGTTTTAGAGAAAGTGTACAGAACATATGAAGCCAAGGTTTCAAAGCCCAACACACTCTTTCTGAAAAATACTACACTTAAAGATTTTCAAACTCACCTTTTCCCACTTTGCAGGCAGTTTTTCTCCGCTCCTAAACCTAACAGCTGACTCTCCAGTGCCTGACTCCTCCTGATCCTAAGGTGAACATCGCCAATTAGTCCTGGGAGGACGCGGTAGGTTTGCATTCTGGAGGGTGGGTGTCATGTTCGTGTTGTGGGGGGATAGAAAGCTTGGGTGCTCCCTGAGGTAATCCGCACTCAGGGCTGATAAAGTGTTCGACAGGCTCAGTGGAACAAAGGCGGCCAGATATTCTTACTGACGCACATAGTTTGTATCGTCCTTTCAGCGTGAGCTACAGCAATCATGGCGATAGGACTCTGGCAGGCATTCAAAAGCAGGCGAGGCTTTGAACCCTGCCTGGCCCGGTTGGATTATATTTTACACCTGGGGTCTGCTGAAGGACCCATATTAGCAGCACAATGCCGTTGCCTTTGAGGGGTTTAAGGTATTATGTGGCTGTAAGAAAAGGTCAGTTTGACTGCGGAGGGGAGAGGGAGGCGACCTGCGTAGTGACAGTATGGCACTGGGACATGACAAGGGGGCGCTTTGTGGTAGAACAGGTCTTGGCTGGAGGCGAGCCTCAGGTACGGCAGGCGGTAGCAAATAGCGAGAGCCGCCGCTTTCGCTTTTCGCAGTAAATGAGATGTGTGATTGTCAGAGTTTACCTGTTTTTGTGCTAATGTTTAGATATTAGTTCTGCTCAACGTGTACGTAATGAGCCACCTTGGTTTGTTTGGATAGCGAACTCGGCCTCTCGATCAGCATCTTCCTTTTCGTCTCTCCCTTCATCTATTCAATCCCGTATGTTCTTTAATTTCCTCCATTAACACAGACATATCAACATCTAATTACTCTCTCTCGCTCTCTCTTTCTCCCTCTTTCAGGTTCTCGTTTGCGCCATCCGTTTGCAAGGTGCTCGTTAAGCGAATGTGCTTAATTATATAAGAAGATAATTGCATGTAAATGCAGGCCCTAAAAGCTGCAGCGCTGGCTGGCGTACGTTGGCAGGATGACTGAGAGCTGGCTTTCGCTACTCTGTTTGTTTATTTTAGAGTGTGGTGATTACATTGAATCTGCTAATGAAGCTAATATGTCGCAGTCTGAGTCCAAGGTGGCGACTGCCCAAATTGGACACAATTAGCATTGGGGCACATACACACACACGCACGCACACATTCTCGCAACGGTTTGTGGTGTCCAGAGTGTTATTGTGTATAATTTCCATACTATTAAGGCCTGACTCGTATTGCAGAAGACGCATTTGGCAAAGACTTTCTAGCTCGATGTGATCCAAAGAGACGGGCAATATTGCTCCCCTTTAAGCCGTTTGAGACCTTGTTGTCGCTATAAAGTCCTAAACCGACATCAACATGGTTATTTACCAACCATTATTCTGTTTTCAATCACAAATTATCATGCAGGACTAACTGGAATTCAACATCTTGTTTTGTTGTCCACTTTATTCCTGTATTAACTGCAGTCTGTTGCTTGTTCATTCAGACTTGCCTGTAATGATGAGGTTTAAACTCTAGTCAATTTCAGTGGATGTCAAATGAAGGATTATTTATTATGTTTTAAGCAGCAGAAGTCAAGGGGAGCGGGCAGGGAGAGAGCAGCCCCAGAGGGGTCCTTAGGGATGTTCCTTTGGTCCTGATGACATGCGTCGTCCATTATGGGGTAACAAGGGACTGGCGACGGAGGGGGGTTTATGGGAAGGGTTGTCGCCCTCAGCAACAGAAGGCGGTCCCCCCCTTTGGGACTGTCAACGCTGGGGCCTTCTTGAGGAATCCAGTTGTCCTAAGAACACACACACACACACATACGCTCCCAAGTCCCAAGTCAAGACACCAAACAGATGGTTACGTCTTATATCTGCCTCACTCAACCTCATCGCAATAGAACGAAATGCCGAACTGGTCTTGGATCTGACAGACTGGCAACCTTCTACGAATTCCCAGACAGATGCTCCGAGTTCAATACTGACCCCCAGCTTTGCACCCCAAGAGGGTCTTCTGTCTTCCCACTGGGATGTTACATAAAAACACGATATGTTATTTACAAAGAAATATTTGTAAATGGAGGATGAACCAGCTGGCGATAAGGTCCATGTCAGATCCCAGTGCCGCATTGCCCTTCAGAGACCGAAACATGAACCAAGAGTTGGATTAGCGAACATGAAATGGAGGGAAGAGAAGTAATACGAATGGATAAAATGAGTGCAGGGCGGTTGAAATGGACAGATGGATGTCAACGCAGGTTGGCCACAGACGCCTGTACTCCACCGCGACTGTCTGCACAGCTAAGACATCCTTACATTTTCTCCCACCTCCATTTCTGCCGACTCTAAGTCTAAGACGCAGTCGTGAATCAATAATTACACATTATTACGATAATTATGAGCACATATAATGACAGTAATGGGCTTCATTCACCCCATCCGTTATTACTTACCGATGAAGTATTTATTGATCAGATTAGAACTATTGGCACAGTTCTTTAAAGGGGATTTTTATTGACTTAATACACGACTAATATTTTTATAAATAATACATACATAAATATTAATATTAAATGCATATTAATATTTGTATTTATTTTATATATAGTATATATTTATAAAGTTCCTTTAAATATAGATACAATATAGATACTGTATAGATATTATTTTATCTAAATCATTCATATAATTAATATTTATAAATATATAATACTACAAAAGCGACAATATGTAAAGTATCTGTAATGACTGTAGTGTCACACAAGATATTCAGGTAATGTTTATATGGCCTGTTATTATTATTATTGAAATCAATTTAAAGTCCACTTTATAGGGTGCTACAACAGCAAGTTTCTTGTTGTGGTTTGGAGGGGGGAAAAAATAAAATTGGGAAATTTTGCTTACCTTTTTCACTTTTTTTTCTGTGTATGCTTGTCTCTCTCTCTCACACACACCCACACACACAGAAAAAAAAAACTCAAGCGTTTTATCCTCTCTAATCTGAAACTGAAATAGATCAGAAAGGGCGTCGATCAATCAGGATGCATTAATTTCTTATTTTCAAATGCACTCTGGTTACAGTGATGCAGGTCCTGAGGTGAGGCTGTTCCTGGAAGAGCCTGGTGCTTTAGGAGCTGCCTCTTTGAGATAATGAATTGACGTTTCGATTCAATGGCCTTTATGCTCAGCCTCCGTGGAAACAAATATGCCCCAAGAAACCAAATATTGTAGGGAACTGGTGGACAGAAGAACTAGCCATTGATTTTACCTCTTCTCTCTCTCTCTCTCTCTCTCTCTCTCTCTCTGTAATTTTTTTTTATTGCATAGTGCATAACTCATAAATGTTGAGTTACAGAGCATTTACACCACTTTAGCCCAGAGAAAATTATAGTAATACACAGAATGTAAAATTAGGATTATGTTTAGTTTTTCTCATCAGAGACTTTTGATTATCACCCTAAGTTATGTTACTCTAGGCTATTGATTTTCTCCAACTTATATTACAGTAAAACCCTTTTAAATGGATCCAATTATTCAAAATGCCATCCTTAATGCTGAAAAACAACTTCAGACTCGTAGTTTTGAAAGCAGATGTCCAAAGCTGCCACCAGATGGATTGTAGTTATTCTCCAGAGTGAGAAACATCATCTCTATGCATCAAACACTTCCATCCACTCTCCATCAAAAGCATTTTATTAAGGGTTCTGTCATGGCTGTGGGCTGATCCATGGCGGGCTTTGGTGGACAGCATCTTTTGGATTGCGAGGAGTTTGTGTGCAGAGGGCAGACACCTGATAGCCCCCGAGGCACTTTCCAGCAATACATAACCAGCCGCACGCTTGATTCTCTTTGTTGTAAACAGACTGAGGATTGTGGCCTTGTCTTGATCCTGGGTCTTATTCCATGATTTGCCATTCTGACAAATAGAGGCTCTGTTAAAGATTAAGTAATTGCCAATCTGGTATGAAACTGATCTTGGTGACACTTTACGATAAGGTTACACACATGCTGACATTAGTTAATGCAGTGGGTAACACAAACTAACACTGAATAATACTTTACAGCATTTATTAATCTTTGTGAGCATTAATTTATTAAATTGTATAATTTATTAAAATGTATAAATACTAGTGCTGCCAAACGATTAATCGCGATTAATCGCATCCATAATAAAAGTTTTTGTTTATGTAATATATGTGAATGTACTGTATATATTAATTATGTATATATAAATACACACACATACAGTATATATTTTGAAAATATTTACATGTATATTTTTATATTTACATAATTTATATTATATAGAAATATAATATAGAAATATAACATATTTTTCTTAAATATATACATGCATGTGTGTGTATTTATATATATACATGATAAATATACACAATTCACACACATATATTATGTAAACAAAAACTTTTATTATGGATGCGATTAATTGCAATTAATCGTTTGACAGCATTAATAAATACATTCTGACTTTTAGCTCATTATGAATTAACATTATATTATATTGTATTATATTATTCATCCATTTTCAATTATTAGTTAATGCAGTAGGTAACATGAACTAACACTGAATGATACTTTTCATTTATTAATCTTTGTGAACATTCATTTATTAAATATGTCAATACATTCTGAATTTATGTAGTTCATTATGAATTAACATATATTATATTTTATAATCCATTTTCAATGGGAAATTATATTTTCATTAAGAAACAATAAATGCTGTAAAACAATTTCTAATAATGAATGATAACATGTATATAGTCTTATTGTAAAGTTATGTTTAGTTTCTAATGTGAGTTTGAGTTGCATGTAAAAAAGAATTATTTATATTTAGTAATGATTATTTATTTTATTTTAATTAAGAGTCTTGATTAGATGCATTAAAATATATTAATACAGTCTGATTTAATTTACAAAAAATATTTGAGATATTTTATTTTAGATTGATAAATGTGTCTGTGTGCATTTGTGTACATAGGGGGAGCGCACAAGAGTCGGGCATGTTTGTGCTTGGGTATATTAGTGTTTGTTTCGTGTGTGTGATGTTGATGAACTGCTCTGTTTATCTTATCTGATGAATCATACAGTAATTGATTGTAACGAACTCAATTGTTTTGAATACCCTGCTCTTGGTAGCCGGCTGGATGGTAGGTAAAAAACAAAAGAAGCATAAAATGTCATTCTAGAATAATGAGCCTATTAATATTTAAAGCAGCTACAGTCTCTTTTTTTATTCTGTATTTGACTCAGTTTCCCATGAAAAAAGAACAGAACATGTCAGAACATTCTGATATTAACGTTTTATGACCCAGGCAGGATGCAAGAACTGAAAAGGGATGAAAACGACAAGAGTTTGAGTGAGAAGGGCAGAGAAGGATGAGTCAGGGTCACGTCCAGTGTGTGTATGTGTGTATGAATGGGGGCGGGGGGGGCGTGATGGTTTGGACGTGTGGACAAGGAGACAGCGTGTGGTAGACTGTCTGCCTCCAGCTAGAGAATTTGAGGCGATGCGGTGAGCTAATGTGAGTAGAGAGAGAGAACGAGTGAGCGAGAGTAGAAGAGAGAGAGTAAGAGAGGAGGTAAAATGTCATGTCCCTCTGTTGCCTAACAATTAAATGTGGCACCTCAAGCAGATCAATTTAATTTCTCTCAGCCGAGGGCTTTCGTTTCCCTTTCGCTCGTTTTCTCCATCTCTCTTCCTCCTCTGCCTTCTCCGCTATCATGCGTTCTCTCGTTCTCTTTTCGGATGACTTTCTATTGACCCGTTCCTCTCTCTTTTCGCATCTCCCGGCGCTGTTTTTGGAGATACTGTTCGGAAACAAAACACCATAATAAAACAGCACTTGAAATATCAACATAACCCTCGGCTAATTAGACTCTGGCTAATGGGGCCTAATTGCATCTGCTCGGAGTGCCGAGTCAGTTCCCTGTACTGTAACCCGACGCCCCCTGCTCTCCCGCCTCATTGATGGAGTCTGTTCTGTAAAGTAAAATGCAGTTAATTTATCGTAAAGTCTATTAAAGGGACGAGTAAAAATAAGTAGGGGGGAAGAGGCGGAGATGAGATGTGCCAGTGATTAACTCTTTGTTTTCTGTCTAAATTTTTCTATGGACGTCAGCAGCCTGTTGAACCGAGGTTGCGAGTGGCATCTCTGTGAGAAATAGAGAGTTAAAAAGGAAGAAATGGGAAATGGGGGTGTGTTGTATTGAGGCTCTATTTCAGAATAACAAGTGCATTAAGAGCCACATGCTTTTAATTTCATGTAATTACACCAAGGGGACAAGAGAAAGGTTGTGTGTGTGTGTGTGTGTGTGTGTGTGTGTGCTAGTCTTTGTTCACTGAGAACAGAGCAAGCCTGGCCTGGGCTTTTATATATTTCTGCTCTTTTATAGCAACCCCCCCTTTGTCACTGCATTTATTCTCATTTTCAAAAGAAAAAAAGGATTTGGCCCATTTTCAGTCTCAAACGAGACAAAACAAGCTCAATAAGCACAAAATGAACTTGTTTAAATTACCCTTTTCCCCCATGTGAAAAACCATTAAGCCTGCTGCCACGAGTAAGTTTTTTTTATTCTTCGTTTCTTCCCCCCCCCACCCCTCCGTCCTCTGTGTTGCGGTTCTGCCCCTGATAACAGCTTTTATCAGATTTTGTTATTAGTCCATTAGATGGTGATAGTCGTCGAGTCTAATTCTGTTTTTCATTGGACAGTTCACGAACTGAAAGCATGGCGAGAGGGCTTTAGTATTTAGACTAATGTGCTTTCGATCTCAATGCAGTGTCCATTTAAGTGCTGTGACCAGGATGTTTATTGAGAAATGTGTTTTTAATCTTGTGCTTGTTAACCAGTCGCTTGACTGGGTAAAAGGAAAAGCGAGGAAACACGTCTCAAATGAAGCCTCAGCCTTAAATCATAAATGATGGTCTCTCTCGTTCTTTGTAACCCGGGGTGGGAGGGGAGGAATGGAAAGAGAGACAGAGAAAACAAAAAATAAGAGCGTAATAAAACAGAAAAGTAATCTTTTCAATTTTAAGGTTCCTGGCACTTTTCATCTCTTCTTTTTCATCTTTTCACTTATCATTTCTCAGAGCAGATCTACACTAAGCAATTTCTTGGTTGGCATCTTAAGTATATCTTCTGGCTGTGAGTGCCTCACATAACTTGTATTCTAACACTGTTTCCCTGTGTTATAAATGATATCAGTTCCAAAATTCTGTTGTATCTGTTTGCTACTCATATAGCTACTTTGAATCAGTAGCTACAAGCTAATAATTATTTGAAGTGGTTAAACTACAGTCAAGCTACCATTTAAAAAAAAAAGTAGTAAACTAAAAGTAGGCAACTATACAACACTCAAGTATTACAGCTGTTTAAGAGGGCAATATCTAAAGAAGTGTTAGGTTATAAAAATGTTGACAATATATAAATAGATGGTTTTTTTATAATATATATATTATCTTTTGTATAGATTATACTTGATAACAATGTTGTTGAGACACTCTAAAAATATGTCCCTAATGTCCTAAAAATATTTTCTTTTGTGTTCCACAGAAGAAAGAAAGTCATAGAGGACTGGAACAACATGAGGGTGAGTAAACAGTGACAGAATTATCATATTTGGGTGAACTATCCCTTTAGGTAGGACTAAATACAACTAATAAAACTAGAAAACATGCTAAATATAGCCAACTAGTATATCTAATTTAGAAAACATATTGTACTTATGCTAGCTATTATTTCTTTGCAAGGCCTTAAATAAATCAGTGAATAGTTTTAGTAAATTGGTTCGGTTGTACAGTTTATAAATCAAATGAAAACAGCTTAATTTACAAGAACCACCCAAACAAATCTATTCACTAAAATGAGTGAGTGATCACTACTGATCACTATTGATATTTGATCAAAATAAAAAGTTGAAGAGTAAAAACTGTCGTAAATAGGAATTTATTCCTGTGATGGGAAAGCTGAATTTTCAGGAGTCTTCAGTGTCACATGATCCTTTGGAAATCATACTAATATGCTAATTTGATGCTCAAAAACATTTCTTATTATTATCTATGTTGAAAACAGTCATGCTGCTTATTTTTGTAGAAATGGTGATGCATGTTTTGTAACATTATAAATGTCATTCTATCACTTTTGATCAATTTAATGCATATTTGATAAATAAAAGTGTTATTTTCTTTAAAAAAAAAAGTACTGACCCTGAACTTATGAACAGTAGTGTAGCTGTTTCTACATAAAGCACATTTTTAAGTTTTTAGGGTCCTGAATATTGAGTAATTTTATTGAGTAAGTTAAATTAGTAGGAAAGACACTTTTTGTTACTCAAGTGTTCATTATGTTTGAGATGGAGCATTTAAAACAGCCTACATAAGGTGAATAACAGTCTTTAGAATATGAATTTTAATCCCAACCAGAGTGTGGCCTAATACACAAGCATTTAAAAAAAGATTCCTTGACATCTTTTGAGAAGACTGTAGTCTCTGTAATTCTATTTCTCTCATTTCTAGAGAGGCTTGTCTCGATGACCTGCACAATCAGACTTGTTTTGTGCATGAGTGAATCATTACAGGCTTCGGTCTGTGTAAATGCACACATCAGGGCTTTAAAGGCACCCCATCATTTCCCCAACACAATCTCAATAGGTCTAATTGGCTGCAGCATATTTTAATTGGAGCCATATTGATTTGCGAGGGCCTGTGTCTGCGAAATTGTCTGACAATTACATAGTGCTTTTGTTCGAGCTTAATTTTGTTTCATTTGTCCAGACATAAACCGTCCACCCCTTCATCTGCCAGTAGGAGCACTGGAGATCACTGACAGATAATTATAGTGCATGTCTCTGTGTGTTGGCTGCTCAGTTCAAATACAGACTCTCAGTTTCATTAGGCTTCAGATCTGGCCTAAAAATCTGGCCCACACACACACACACACACACACGCTCCCTGTATTATTGGTAATTCTTGTCGTGTGGTGCATCTATTCTGTCCCGTTGTTGGCGTCCTAATTGGTCTGGCCTCACAATGGTCATCCTGGCAAGCAGGAGGCCTCTTCCCACAAGTCCATTTGTTTCAGTGTGTGGACAGCATTGTGTGTGAACGTGTGTGTGTGTGTGTGTGTGTGTGTGTGTGTGAGCAACGCTGGGTAAAAAGGAAATCAATAATGTTTCATTAGAGCAGCGTTGTAGCAGTCTTTTGCCTGTGCATGGCTTAATTATTCTTTTCTAGGCGTTTGCTTTAATTGGGAGAATAAAAGAGTGAAGTGGAGAGAATGACTGCATTAGCATATCTATTAGAGACATGGCCACAAGTACACACACATCCTCATGGCCATGAGCTCACCCCAGTAACCTTCCACACGCACACACACACACACACACACAAACACACACACACACACACACACACACACACACACACACACACACACACACACAC
>JAUZSZ010000125.1:12067498-12080262 GCA_034780575.1 Labeobarbus marequensis
GGCGTTCCCATAGCGTCTTCGGACGCAGCTCTCGTTCCCTTCAGGGAACCATGGTTACATACGTAACCTGGTACGTTTCTTAAGCAACAAATCAAGATATTAGAATGATTTACTTTTCAAGTGCCTGTACTTTATCAGTGTTTTTCTTTAGAAAACTTTACTTCACAATATTCCAAAGCATAATATTGTACTTTTTACTGCATTACTTTCATATTAAATTTAATTTAATACTTAATTACATAAGAAATCTATTACTTTCTTTTACTTAAGTAAAAGATTCACTTGAGTACAAGAAAGTACTACATGATTAATGTTCTTAAGTATTACAGGTAAAACAAACAACAACTTTTATTTATAAAAAAGTAGTGCAGTAAAAAGTTGGACATTAAGCTTTGGAATGTAGTGAAGTAAAGTTTTCCAAAGAAAAACACTGATAAACTACATATACTTTTTAAATTTACTTGAGTAAAGTAAAAATACTTCACTATGTCCGCCTCTGATTGTAATAATATTTCACATAACTGGTTTTACTGTATTTTGATCAAATAAATGCAGCATTGGTGAGTGTAAAAGACTTCTTTCAAAAACTTTGAAGAATCTGACTAACCCCAAACCATTCGATTGTAGTGTAACTTTTGGCACTATAGATCACATTTTTACTATAGTATAATTTTGAATGAAACAGTGACAACACCTGACAACGGTGGGGTAAAGCTCAGAGCTGTACAAAATAACTGTGCCAAAAGACGTGGCTGAGCAGCCTTTTCCCAGCACAGCAATCACCGTACGAACAACTGACTTATCTGGATGGCAAGAGAAAGAAAGCATTGTTGCAAAAGATCTTGTCATAGGCCAAAATGTGGCAATATGTCAAAGGGGAAACTGTATACACTGACATTTCACTCTTTATGTTAAAAGATCTGTAAGTAAGGCTCTCACCTTTGGGTATGAATATATTAATCATCAGACTGATTCCAAGAAACAGCAGTGATCCAGCCTGAGTTATGCGTCTTCCAAACTTATCCAGCAGATAATAGATACTCAGTTTAGCAGGAATTTCAATGGCTCCATACACAAACTGAGTGAGGTACATATTTAGTCCAAAGCTTGAAATGTTGAAAATAATTCCATAGGCAACAGTGGCAACAGCAAACCTGGCAGTGAAAAACCCAGCAGAAACATGAGATTTATCTGAACATCCTTTTACTGATGGAACTGCTGTGTGTGTGTTTGTGATTTGATAGTTCACTACACACCAGGTGATTCCTGTGAGTAAAGCCAGTCTCCTCATCTTAGGAGTCCTAACCAGATCCAGATATGAATACTTCCTGTTTCCTCTGTCAGTAACTATAATTTTAGCCAAATTCTGTAGAAAGACAAAGAGAAAAACAAATATGTTCATATATGTCTGCAAACTATGCTAAAATAAAAGCAAGAAAACAAAAATACTTTCCCTGACCACTTTTACTTTCTCATTCATGTTACTTAGATTTTTACAACTTTAGAATTTTAAACCATTTTTATGACTTAATTTTTCTGTGAAACAACAGATGTTTCTCTGGTGGCATATGCTTGACTCTGTTTGAAAACTGTCCTTTTACAATTGACTGCAAGATGGCATTCAGATCTGCCTCCATCCAATCAACAACCGATGTATAGAACCAAGATACATTTTTTTCTTTTTCAATAATCTGTTTCAACTTTACTAAGAAGGGAAAAAGTTTGCTATACTGTGGCATTGTTAACAAAAATATGTTTCTGGTATTTTAAAATACCGTATTTCTTCACTGACATTTTAGATACAGTAGCATGAGAAAGTTTGGGAACCCCTTGCAGAATCTGTGAAAATCTGAATAATTTTAACAAAATAAGAGAGATCAAACAGAATGTATGTTATTTTTAATTAGTACTGTCCTGAGTAAGATATTATGCATAAAAGATGTTTACAAATAGTCCACAAGATAAAAAATATCTGAAATTATTAAAATAACGTCCTTCAAAAGTTTGGGAACCCTTGGTTCTTAATACTGTCTGCGTGGTTACCCGGATGATATACAACTGTTTTTTTTTTTTTGTTGTTGTTTTGTAATGGTTGTTCATGTGTCCCTTGTTTGTTCTGAACAGTTAAACTAAGCACCGTTCTTTAGAAAAATCCAACCAGGTTCTGCAGATTCTTCAGTTTTCCAGCATCTTTTGCATATTTGAACCCTTTCCAGCAGTGACTGTATGATTTTGAGATCCATCTTTTCACACTGAGGACAATTGAGGGACTCAAACACATTCTGAATTATTCACATTTTCACAGATTTTGCAAGGGGTTCCCAAACTTTCGCATGCCACTGTATCCTTCTGGAAAATCAACGAGATGCTCTCACCTCAGGTTTTATGCTGACAATAACTTCCTTTTTATGGTTCATGACAGCACATTTATGAAGATAATAATGAGCTTTATCTGCCCTCCCATTAGCTATCAGCCACCGCGCTGACTCTGGAACCCACCTAGAACATTATCAAAATTAATTTTAATGAAATGTAAAGTATTTTAAATTGAGAATGTGCAGCTAGCAACTTTTTGAAAAATGCACATTACATGTTTTCTATGACCTCTATTTAAGTTTGGTTTATTTGTACTCACCACCAAGTGATTATGGCAGTAACGGTGGGCAATGAAATGGCAACAGTCAGCCATCTCCAGTCTCGAATGAAGTATGCAATCAGTGGAAAACTCATGAAGCCAAATGTCCAAGAGAGGCTGTCAATCACTCCCACCAGTTTTCTGTGTTCAATGCTCACCCACTCCACATCTGATGAAGAACAAATCAACTAAAGAACATCTACACACACTCATCACTTTGACAATTACAGTGATAGTGATCTTCATTTTAGAAACCTTATTATTTGCTATTTCAGAGCCACAATATTTATAAAGACAAAGCAATTTAAAAAGAGAGTGATTCTTACTGAGTATAGAGGAAATGATGACACTGCCAGTAATGGTGAATCCTGTGCAGAATCTCAGCACCGCAAACATGATAAAGGAGGAGGAAAAAGCACTACACAATCCAAATCCCATTCCTAATACATGCGACACCAGCAGCATTGGCTTACGCCCAAACCTGAGCAAAAACAGACATGTATCCACTTAAAAACACTCAAGTGCAAACACACACACATAAACACACACACAAAAACAAACAAACAAAAAAACCTCTTGCGAAAGCTATCCATGATTGATTAGATTATTTGGAAAAAGTTTCCAGTGTGTTTCTAATGCAGCTGAGATTAATTTAAATAGATAGTTTACCCAAAAATTTAAATTATGCTGTTCCAAACATGTATGACCTTTCTTTCTTCTGTGGAACATATAAAAAGAGGTTTTGAGAACTAGGATAAACTATCCCTTTAAGTAGCTGTGCTAGCTTTTGTTAATCCTGAACTAACATTACCATGATTTATGTAAACCTCAAAACCCTCATTAAACCAGTTTAGTTGCACCAACATTGCACTCAGGCTCCCAAAAGCAGCTGCTCCAAACATGACTCCAATGAAGAAGATGGTGGTTGTTAATCTGCTCAGTGCTCTTTTGTCACACACTAAATCCCATTGAAAGACACACAAAAAAGATAGAGGTCACAACTTGAGAAAAGTACAAAGTGTAACATCAGTAATAAGTAAAAAAACAAGAGTCTTCTCACCTGTGTGGCAAGAGTGCTGATGAACATGCTGTTGTCATACTCCCATCCATTCTGGCACTGGACTACAGCGACCTCTGAGGGGCTGGAGGAGTTTGACAGCAGGTGGAACTGAGGATAAGAGAACATGTGACAGGAAGCAGGAGTCCCATCATCCTGCACTGGAATACTGACAGCCAGTCTCTCCTCCTGAGTCAGGTTCTCAGAGATCTCATCAGCATCCAGAGAGCTGATGCTGCAATGATGAGAAGGTATAACAGCAATAAAGTTGCCTAACAGGAAGTGACACGTGAGACTTAATCGTCCAAAGAAATTGATCCACAGAACCATCTTCTGGAAGCTTCCGAATCCATTCATTTCTGAGAGAAGATCTTCGAACTTCATCCTTGTGCTCTGTTGTGTTCGACCTGGTTGAGGATCTGTCTCACCTGGCTCTTTTGTTTAAACCTCACAGTCATAACACTCTAAAGGAGGAAAATGGTTAACAGAGGGAATGTCCAAAGCTTTGTGGAACATTTGTAAAAAAATTAAACCATTTGGTTGAAACTTTACATTGTTGTGATTTTATAATAAATGTTCATTCTTGCTTTGTCATTCTCAGATTATCAACTTACGTAATAGGACTAGATGTTGCCATCCCAAATCATTCAGTCCAGTACTTGTCTTGAGTGGGTTTTGAGGCATCATCTTGGTTAGGGGTTTTCACTGGCTGCACTGGGTGTTTTGGATATTTACCTCAAGACACCCTCTGCCAAGGCAGGCCCACCACAGGCTGATAAGACCTGGGTGTGTGTCGCAAGGGGACTGAGAGGTCATTTGATTCCCCACGCTGTCTCCTTTCTTCTCATCTGCAGCCAGTGACTGTGGCGAGTTCTTTGATGGTTTTCCTCTGCGTATGCCCTCTGATGCCCCCTTCCTTCAGAAGCCTTGTAGTAGAATTAGCAACAAAGCCCCTGCAGACGTGGGATAGGGTGGCCTCGTAGATGGCAATTGGCCACATTAGATAGGGTAGCAGCCCGAAGTGGAAGCACCACAATTTCAATTTACCTGGAAAGGCTGTGTTGTTGATCTGTTTGAGGCCGCTGATTGTGTCCTGCCTGAGTTGTTCCACCTGTTCAGTAATGTTGAGTGCACCGTTATACCACCATCCCAAGCTTTTGATGGGTTTCTCAAGGATGTTTGGTATTGGCTCCCCACTGATGCAGAACCTCTCATTGACGAGCTGGCCTTTAACAGTGGAGATGCTACGGAACTTGCTGGGTTTGATTTTCATTCGTTCCCAGTTGATGTTATCCTGGAGCTTATCCAGCAGATGTTTGGTGCATGGCTTTGTAGTTGTTATGGTCTTCATATCATCCATATATACCCTGATTGGGGGAAGACGCAGCCCATTCTCCAGTCGTTCTCCTCCAACCACCCATTGTGATGTCTGAATAATCGTCTCCACTGGCATAGTGCTTGCCGGGGAGAAATTGTGCATACTGCCATTATTCCAATTTCCAGGTGCTGTCAGGCTGTGGTGCTGTTCTGTGTTGTAACACAGAACTGGAGGTCCTGGAAATAAGCCTTAACCAACTTTATTATGCTCTCTGGGACCTGGAAGAATTTGAAAGCCATCCAGAGTTTCTCATGTGGCATTAACCTGAAGGCGTTGGAAAAATCAAGGAAAATCACATGCAGGTCCTACTTTTCCTTCTTGGCGGTTTGTACCTGTTTCAGATCATGCTTGCGTGCTCCAGACATCCTGAGAAGCCACTTATTCCTGCCTTCTGCACTGAGGTGTCAAAAAGGTCGTTTTTCAGCAAGAACACCAAAAAGCCTTTGAGCCACAATGCTGAAAAAATTCCCTTCTCCGATGTTGTCTTTTTCCAGCCACAAATACAGCTTTGCAGTGTGTGGACTGCCAGAATTGTTGTTCCATCGACTGCTGTGCTGATCATAGTCTTCTTGCGCCCCTGCTCTCGCAGACTTAAAGTATACTTTAAGTATACTTCACTTTATACTTCACTTTTTACGCGCATGCAAGGGACAGCGTACAGTGCGTGTGACATGAATTTCCTCATCAGAATAGTACGTATGTACTGCACGCAGTACTTTGTACGCGCAGGGTGCACATGCGCATTTAACTCTCTTGCAGTAATTAGTTTATCCACAAGGTGGCAACCCTGCCGTTGAGGTATCGATTCACAAGGTAGCCGAAGAACAACTGTATAAACAGAACAATGTGGGTTAGCTACAGCGACAAAGGAGGCCTACATAGACGAGAGATTCTGCGAAGAGGTTAGAAAATAAAAGAATGAATGAAAGAATACAAAGATATTTATATGGGTTTTAACTCATGGCAAGAGACTGTGCAAACACTGGCCCCGTTAGGCCAGGAGAGGTATTGCAATTTTTTGAGGCATCATCTTGGTGAGTTTCATTGGTGACAACTTAGTGATTTTTCCTCCTATACGACACATCTTCTGTTGTGTACCTTGGCTTCATTGGGTGTTTCGGCCATTTACCACAAGACACTCTCAAAGACACCAAGGCAGGCCCACCACAGGCTGATCAGAGCTGGGTGTGCGCCGCAAGGGGACCGAGATATCTGTGATATCTGGTTTAAAAGAAAGAAATTAAAGAATGAAAGAAATTCATTTCAGAAATTTGAATTCAGCAAGTATGAATTTAAATTCAGCAAGTATGTATTAAATTGATCATTAAAGTGACACTAAATGCATTTATGATGTTACAAAAGGTTTGTTTAAAATAAATGCTGTTCTTTCCACAAAAATATAAAGCAGCACAATGTTTTAAAACTTGATAATAAAAATAAAAGTTTCCTGAGCACCAAATCATCGTAATCATCAGAATGTTTGCCATCAGGAATAAATTACATTTTAAAATATATAAAAATAGAAAACTGCTACTTTAACACTATTGTTTTCACTATATTTTTGATCAAATACATAAAGAGTATAAGAGACTTATTTTAAAAAAATCTTACCAACCCCAAACATATATATATATATATATATATATAAAGGAAAGCATTTGTAGTTTGTCACAATAGTAAGTTATTAAATAAAGATCAAGACAATTCAATGATGAATGTTTTTTTTTAATAGATTCATCTTCTGTGCAGTTTAGATTCATTTTGTCTGCTTGTAGGGCTCTGTTCTAAGCTGATTTTCATGTTGTGAACACTAATCTTTTCCTGAGTAAAACAAATTAAACAAAAATATATATTTTATATCAAGTTCCTTTAGAACACTGCAAGATATTTTAAGTATCAGAATGATATTATGACAATCAATTTTATTATCTTAAATAGGAAATGATTAATTGAGCAATTAAAAAAAAGATACTATAATAACTTTTATTAGATATAATACCCACAGAATACTAGGAGACACAAGTCAGAAAGCACCTACATATAAGTTTGAATGAATTTTGGTCCTCTATGGTTGAAATTATATTTATAATTCAGCAACTTTTAACATGCACCCAGATATGAATATAAAAGTATTAAAAGTATTAGATCTGTCGGAGCATTCGAAGCTGACCTTCTGTCTCCGGCTCTTGGTGGGGGCACAGCACAGGCCTGAGCGGCACGCGCTTGGACACCGAACGATTTTACTGGTGGAGGTGCAGATTTTATGGCCCATATTACGCTTCAGCAGCTCACGGACCATCTCTCCTTGGTACATCGGCTCTGTGTGGAGGAGGGGACAGAAGACATCCCATCAGATAAAGTATTCATATAAGAGATTAATAAACATTAGGTCTTTCAGGTCAGATATTGACTTGTGTTGCTTCACTCTTCTGGATTCTGTACAGCAAGTTGAAGATTACATGAAACAGCATTTGCAGCGCATTTAACTGTTGTAAGTTTTGCTTTCTTTGTAGCTTCCACTGCAGCTACTCGTATGTTTTCTGGAGAAACTTATCTGTGTTCCGGCTGTGGAAAGGCAGTTTATTTCGGTGAGTCCAGTGAGTCAAAACTATGACTTTTCAGACATTTGAGAACGTTCAGGAATGTCTGTGGTTGGTTAGTGTGTGTGAGTGTGTATGGTTTTGTGCTGCTGTATGTGTGCAGTATTCAGTCTGACCACTCTGAGATTCTGAGTCCATTTAAAGGGAAAAAGCAAGAATTCCATGAGTTGGCTATTGTTTATAATGGTTACTCATCATAGACTTGAGTGTAACATTTGAAGACTTTGTAGTAATTGTCAGGTTACAAATGATTGGATAATTAAAATTGTATTATTAAATTATGTTTTTATATTTTACATATTCAACGTTTTACATAAAATTATTTTAAAACTACCATATTGACCTGAATATAAGACGACCCTTATATTTGTTTTGAAAGTATAGTAAATACTGGTAAAATGTACCAACAATGCTATTTAAAAATATAAACTTTTTGATATACCATAAAAATTAATAAATAAATCTGAATTATATAACATTTAGGCTATCCATCTCATAGTACCCTACCAAAATGTTATTAACAGTAGAAGTGAAATCGTATTGTAGTCTTCAAATCTGGGTAATGTCTTATGTTTTAAAATCACTTACAGAGGAAGTTTGGTTCCATCAGGGTAACATGACAGTCACGACTCATGCCGCTGTCAGCTTTTCTTTTTTGTTTGTTTTCACTCGCGATCTTTACTACACACATTACATTTTACATATTTCATGGCACACTCGTTTTATGCGTGTTTGGCGCCACCTATTGTTGTGGGTGTATTATTGATATGTCAAAGTCTAGAGTCTAGACCAAGGCCGGGTGACTTCAAGTGTATATATCGCTGCAGCCCAGAGACCTCCAAGTGGGAGGAACTTACCTCCAAGTGGGAGGGACTTTAGGTTTAGGCGCAAGTAGGTTGGGCAGCTCCAAGAGGGAGAGTAGGTTTAGGGTTGGATTTGGTGTAGGGCATATTAACAAAGCCCAACCCATTTGGAGCTGGCTCCGACCTCCATTTATACCTATCTCGGCAACTTTGGTCCTGGAGGGCCACTGTCCTGCAGAGTTTTTCTCCACATGGTGGTGGAAGGTTTTCAATAGGCCTCACAAACAAGTCCCTCTTTCTCCAGGCCATAGTGCAATGGCATCACAGGAGGAGACCGATGTCAGGCCTGTATTTGCCATACCAGAAGATTTTTCCAAGATGTTTAGCTAATGAAAACATCCATTATGAAAATCCACAAATCCAAATCCACAAGACAAGGTTGATAAAAAACACAGAAGTGCAGTGAGGAACACTCCAGCTGACATTTTACTGTAGGCCTACTGTAGTTTCATCTTTTCTTTTCTTTTTTTTCTTATTTAATTTTTTCTTATCCGAAGTTTTTTTGAAAAACCTGTTGTGAGTTGATTATTTCATCAAAAAATTTCAAATTCTGTTTACAGTTTTTTTTCAATTGCTAACATCCGTTTGTCCAATCTGTAGTCATATTTTCAAAATTCTAAACGCAATTACTGTAAAGCACGACATACAGTTACTGCAACTTCACCAACTAGGATCGAGTTGTTTTCAAATGCATTTCTGAATGTTGTAAATTTTTTGTTTTCAAATATTATTTTTTTATTATAAATTTAATTGACTAATATTGTTACATTGTAAATTATTTCAAAAGCATCATTTCGTTTTTTGAGATAGGCCTAAATTGTGCTTTTCTTTCTCCATCTGCATGTGGCCAAAGTTTTGTCATCACTGCAAGTTTTCAGATGCTATCCAGTCAGTTCTTCAAAGGCACCACCAATTCAAACACTGGCACGTGACCAGACCACTCCATTGCAACTACATGGTGTGTGTACTTTATTGTTCTCAGTTCAGGTTCAGGGAATATTAGTAAACTGTTTAGAAAAATATCATGGAAATCCAATACATTTAAATATCAAATGAAAACAGTGATTTATATTTATATACTGTAACACCTGGTTCATTTATTTTTTTCTGACTTCTGCCTCATTTTAAAGCTGTAATTATGAGCAGTATTTGTAAATGTTTGTTTGCAAACATTTTGTTTAGCTTGTTTAGTCTTTTAATTTAGTTCATTAAACAAATGTTTAAAATTAATTTTGCAGTTGTATTACAGATGTAACATTTGTCAAGTGGAGCACTTTTTTTTCTTCAGTAGAACAGTAAAGAAGATTTTTATCTGAAACCGTGATCCTTGTCAAATAATTCACTGCATGTCTGTGTTTACCAGTTTTTGAGGGTCAAAAAAAAAAAAAAAAACCTTTTGTGACCGCTGCTGGCAAAATAAGGCAAATTTTTAAAAATGAGTTATTTTCATTTTTGCATTCACTGATTTTACAGATGATTTTGATGGGAAAGAAGATTCATGTTCAGAGAATTCTGGTTCGATCAAGTAGGGATGTGTATAAAATTCCATGTCATCCTCTTTCACATCGACATCATCAGCATCAGCTTACATGTGTTCTTGGTCATGTTTTTCAGTTTACACATGAGTCCTCACTCTCATGTTGAAAACAAACAGCATCATAAGCTTATGTGTGCGTATGCTCCCATGCCCACGCCACTATGTGACAGAGGAACCGTTTGCCCAGGCTGTGGATTAAAGGTAATAGTGTTGTAAAATATGTTATGTTTCTTGCACAGACCGATCGTTTTGCTTCATCTACAGCAAACACTAGACAAGTATTTGAATGTTGAGCAGCAAGCCCATTGGCTACCGATACAGAGGGGAACCAGTCATCTGCAAGTATAGGTCTCTGCAGAAGAGTAATGGGAGTTACCAGATCTGGGTGTTTTTAGACCATGTTACCTGATTGGCTGACGTCATAGTGATGGTAGGTTTAGCGGTGGGGTTAGGTCAGGGGAATCATTTTGATTGCATGATTTAGAAACACCCAGCAGTTTGAAAACGCCCAGAAATTCAGAAACGCCCGCTTTTGCTCTGCAGAGACCTCAGTCTGGTCATCTGAGCCATGTTATAATGATGTCATTATGTCAGAATGAGTTAGACCTATCGGACTGCGCCATCTAGAGTTTCATGCCAGAACTTTGGATTTCAGTAAAGGTTGAGCCAACTGAAAAATAATAATTCAGGTAACACTTTGAAGACAGAAATTGAGTGAATGTAAAAAAAAATAATCTGTGGAACTAGTTACTAAATAATTCATTGAAGCAGCTTGAATTTTTTCACAGTGTGCACACTCTCATTTTTCTGGTTTTCTCTTTAACAAACACAAACTCACAATTTCCATTTATTTTTTAGAAAATATCTGTAATTATTACATGGTACATGGAGAAAGTTGCAAATCCTTGTGTAACTAATAAAACATTTTAAAGGACGTTGGAATTGTTCTCTCAAGTTTTTTGTGCACATTTCCTCTCCTGGGATCTGAACATGATGCTAAATAACTTTGTGTGTATAGTCAATCCTAAATTTTTAACAATCTCAGTGGTCCTCAGTGGGTTCATTTGTTGTCATTTTCTCCTCGTCTTCCTGCTTGTCATGCTCTTTAATGAGATTTTATCCTTTCCAATATGATAAAAAATGACTTGGTTAATGAACACACAATATCAGCTTTCCAAATCGTTTTAGACATTAAACATACCTACATCTGTTTTGAAAACAGAGACACACCCAGACCAGACGGCCCAGGAAGGAGTTATAGCCCATCCCATGTTGCCTGAAGGATTCAGTCAAATAAATGATTTAGTTAAATATTATGCCCTGATATGTAATGAGGAAATGTATGAGGGATGTAACCATAAATATAAGTGCACTCCTTTATTTTCCTATCATTTATATCAAATAATAAAAATATCATATATTAACTGTTTTTGACCATTACCTAAGGACGGTCGGTTAAAGCTCCGAGCTGTAGCTATAATACGATTGTACAAAAAGCTGCAACTGCGAAACCTTTACCCAGTACTACTGCCACCACCAACCCACTGATCTGAAATGTGAAAGAGGATAATGAACACAGTATGACTGAATAAAGAAATGAATCTCAGCACTGCAAACATGGAGGAAGAAAAGATGCGGGGCAGTGCAAAAGCCATTCCTGATATACAGAACACCAGCAGCATCGGCTTATGACCAAATCTACATGCCAAAGAGAAGATAGGCTTATTTATAAAGAACATTTCATTGTGGTGGTCTCCATAAAATGCAAATCCTCCACAATATTTATCATAACACACAGTTCTGTTTTCTTTGAAACATAACCGGTCACTCATGCCTCCAAAAAAAGCTGCTCCAAACATCACTCCGACAAAGAAGTCCTTTGTTATCACATACCAGATCCCACTTTGAAATAAAAAGAGATGGAAAATGATTTTACTTATGGAATTGTAATGAACTGCTTCATGAACTTTCAAAACTAGGTGTGAATGAAATATATCACTAGTTTTATCATGACATTTTTATCCGAAGGGCTTGAACCTGCAAACTTTCATATGACAACTTGTCATATCACAACTCAAAATTCCTAACTAACTTCCTTTTTTGGGGGGATGTGAAAGGTAGGACAAACAACATATTTACTGAGACTGTAAAACCTAATAGTGAAATTTACTAAATGAAGTAAAAAATTAGTTTGAACCAAATTTTGGGCGGCAGAGTTATAGTTCCCCCAGTTTATTCCTAGTTTTGGTATATTTAAGCTTTTATTATGTTGGACTTTTGGGGGCTTACCATTGTGCTGAAGAGTAGAATTTAAGGTTTATGTTGAGAATAATCCAGTGACTAAAAAACTGTTACTTTATTTGAAAAGTTATAACTCTGCACATGCTGTGATGTTTTTATTGCAATGCACAGAATTGCTAGCTAATAATTAACTGCTAGAGACTTGCTTGAGTTCATTTTACGTTTCAAGATTTAACTAAACAATGCATTTGCATATAGTTTATAGTGATTCAAATGAAAAAGTTTACAGTACTCATACCCATCCTAGCAAGAAAGTGTCAACAACATGGTTAATAAAGTGCAGCACCTTCTTCACTGAAATCTCACCTGTGTGGCGAGAGTGCTGATGAACGTGCTGTTGTCATACTCCCATCCATTCTGGCACTGGACTACTGGAAGTTCTGTACTGCTGGA
>JAUZSZ010000125.1:12130641-12145781 GCA_034780575.1 Labeobarbus marequensis
AAATCATTAATTGTTTTAAAATTATTCAAAGACCCTGAAAAGTAAGTAAATCGTCTGTTGCCTCTTTGAGATTTCTGTAATGTCTGCAGAGTATCAGGTATCCACAAGAGCCAGTCTGTCAGAACTGGACTACACCCTTAAGCATGCTCTCATAATGTTACAGTCACTTATCAACCTCAGTAAAATGGAAACATAGAGATTATTTTTCACATGAGTGTGTCTATGTTTGCAGGCTCTGTGTGTGCTTAAGTTAAATCATTAAAAGATTTCAAACATTTCTTTCTGTTTACGTTATAAAGCACAATCATTCTCACCTTCTGAAATGAATCTGCTCTCTAAGGAATGCAATGGGTTATAAATGGATCTAATTAATAAAACTGGTTAAACACATTAGAAGACTCTTGCCTTAACACTTCTGTCACCTTCATCTGAGACAGTTGATGCAGATACACATAGGTATTCAGGAGATTGCAGGGAATACCTCCTCTTATTCTACAACATTAAAAAAATGGGACAGCCTAAGGAAGGCATCTCAGCATTCATAATTATTCCATAAACCATCAGAGCTAATTTTAGAATACAGTGGACAATGTTGAAATGTAATTGCTAAAAATATGTGTACAGTAACAGGAAAATTCTTTAAATGTCAGATAAAACATTTATACAAAGAAAGTATATTACAGTGGGATTGTAAAGCTTTACCAGGCACAATGCTTCTTGAATCTACTTTGCTCTGTTCTCATACATTTTTACTTAAAACTGCATACTGATGAATTAACAAATGTAATGTTTTAACTGAATAACATTTCTTCCATTACTAGAGTGGTTTTCACCCTTTTAAGACCCAGGGCCCCCACCCAGACTCTCAAAAAAAACTCACAAGGGGGAAATGTACAGTAAAACCTACTGATGCCATTTTGGTGGCTGCATTTTACAACCCCTAAATATGTCACTAAATCACATAATGTTTACAGTAAACATCAAACTACTAAACATTAAGTCACAAAAAAGCAAAATAAAACATTCTGATTAAAAATTAAAAGATTAAACTAACTTTTTAAATACATTATAAACAAATGTTTTATAAGTTGATTCTTTTCACTAATAAAAACACAAGCGTCTAATAAAATATAAAAATATAAACCTGACTTTACTAGATCAAGTGCAGGGACTAAAGAATAAACCTCAGTCGCATCGTGCAGCAGGATCTTCACCTGTTTGCATGGGAAAACGCGTACACTTTAACAAAAATGATAATGAGATTCTGAATGCATAAAGCATTTGCTGAGAGCACTTCATTATTCTGACTTAACTAAATGTCAGGAGCTCAGGGCTCAATCTCCTGACATCTTCAGCTTTCTCCGCAGTGCCAAAAGGATCCGTCTGAACGGACCCCACCCAAACACACTCTGCTCCAATGAGCATCCCTGAAGACTAAGCCCCGCCCACAAACCATAGTTTGATCACCGTCCATTGGGGCAATGCCTAACAACCAGCAGAACATTCCCCTGCTCGAGCCCGGAGCGAAAAGCACTTTGGGATATGTCGTTCACCAACGAGACAATAGACATAAACGGCATTGGACATTGTCACCCTTGAAAAACTACAACTCCCATTGATAGGCCATGTGAGTTGTTGACGTACAGCTGCATTATGTGGCATGTAATGTAAATTATTCATGATTTTCCTTAAGCATATATATATATATATGTGTGTGTGTGTGTGTGTGTGTGTGTGTGTGTGTGTGAGTTTCTATTTTTGACTCAGGCCCAAGTGCCTTAATAGTTTGTCAAGACCGTGACAGATTTTGTTTTCGCGTGCCAGCTCGGGCACCTGAATGCTTATCATATGGAAGCCTGCGGCTCCGCGCCAGCGCAGCATTACTATTGACAAGGTGCCAACATACACGGGACAAGCGGATTGCTACGGCAGCGCTTTGTTTAAAAAAACAAATTGGCGAAGAAAAAACAATTTACTAACCTGTTCTTCTGTCGACGGAGTAAAATCTCAAAGTGAGAGTTTAAGGACAGCCGCATAATTCCGTTGGCGCGACCGCTGCGCCTTTTTCCCTTGTTGATGCTGCACCATTTTCAGCCTCCTCTGCTTCTCCGCTCCTGCACTGATTCAGCATCGCTCGGATACTCCCACTATGCACCGCGCACATGCGTGACAGAAAACGGTTGTTGCGTAGCAACCTAAAAGGCGTGAATCCCCCTCATCTGCAGACTTCAACCATTGAGGAAATTCCTTCAGAAACGTCCTATTAATCATACTACTTAAAAACAAGACGAAGAAGAAACAACCGTTGTTGAAGAATAAATAAATCTTACGAAATTATGTTAGTTGATGTACAATAGCACCTTCTTTAACTTGCTATTGAAAGGTGATACTTAAATAATGGCCTTTAGATTCCAGAAAATTAACAATAGGGCAAGACAAATGAGTTTGTGAGTGAGACCAAGTAGTTTTGTGATTGATTGCGTCTTGAATAGGAAGAGAAAAACAATTTAACGCCATAGGTCCTTTGTCATTCTGCCTGAAATCATCAGGTCATGTTTCAGCATCTAACTGATCTCACCAAACACTAATTAATTCATGAAACATATTATTAAGATTAAATATGGTAGCTTATGGGTTACACTTCTGTTGGCACCTGGCTTTACTTTATAGCTTGACTGTTCTGGTAATTTGTGGTCTTTAGCTGGTCCAAGCTGATCTAGCATCTGTGATCAGGCTGGTTAGAGCTGGTATACCATCTTGGATTATCAACAAACTCCCTACCCTGTTTCTAAAACTGTCTTGTAAAGATTTTTGTCTTGTTAAATATATATATATATATATATATATATATATATATTTGTTATTACCTGAAACTGTTAAACTATGCCTTATTGTTTTGAAAAGTCTATCATCATTATCACATATAAATTACATCCAATATTATTTTAATATATTTTTGGGTTGTGGCATTACACATTACAAAACACACAAAGAATGAAGGCAAACTTTTATCAGCTCTCCATCACAAAACTATCCCACTTTTGGAGTTCACCCTACTAGCCATGTCTCTAATCTCTTTTTCTCAGACAAGACAAGCACAGACAAAATGAATGATAAAACGTGCCCTTGCTAACTGAACAAATTAAACTTTTACACATACTTAAACGAACCAATATTTCACTGTAGTCCTAAAACCGAAAGAGAATTAGCATTTGGGTTTCCTGTGGAATTTCCAGTGCGTGGATAATGATGGATTTTGGTTTATAAAGTCTGTTGTTAAGAATAATTTAAGAGACTTTCACGTTTTGTTCTACAACATAAATGGCGCACAGTCGTACCTGCAACGCGAGTTTTGCAGCAGCTATGTTTTCTCAACAAGTTTCAAAACAACGGTTGTCAAACAAGTAAATTCACGTGGTAAATAAATGTGGTAGATGTAGTCTTTATTTAATTAGCCTACAAATTGACGTCACGACGGCGCCGCCGGTTTACGCCCAAGTCACGTGATGCGACATCCATTCACACGCGTGGTTTCACCAGCAGCGTTCGTTCCAAATTCGAACTGCGGCCGAACGGAGGTGAACATGGCCGATGTGTCGGAGAGGACGTTACAGGTCGCTATAGTCGTTTCGTTTGCGGCTGGTTTTATCGCCGGTTGGCAGGCAAACAGAATGCGAAGAAGGTTCTTGGACTGGCGGAAAAAGAGGTTACAGGACAAGCTCGCAGAAACACAGAAAAAGCTAGACCTGTCATGACACATACAAAGTATCACGCGACCGACCTGGTGAGATATGTGTCTTTCATAATGTCATTATTCTACTTAGATTAAACGGCTTTCGATTGACGCTATCACCCGTTTACCAACTCTTTCAGTTTCTAGTGCCTCGGTCATCAAGGCCTGAGTATTCCTGATTTACAAACAGAATGCGGGGTCTATCAGCACCTCTCCAGCGCAGCAGGATCAGGCTTTCAGCCTTGGGTCAAAGGCACAATTTACAGGCTGGAGCAAAGCAATACAACTTTCCCACAGACTTTAAACACTCAGCAGGATGTTGTATTTATAAGATTTTTTTCAATGTTTGTTCAAGCCATAAATCATGTTACCATGTCTGTGCTTATACTTTGTCAGTTGAAAATAAATATTTTATAAAAAGAAATCTGCACATTATTGTTGTGACATTGAGTTCAAGTTTGATCCAACAAAATTAGCTGAAAAGAGAACAACAGTGTTCATGCATTCATTGAATAACAGAACCTCAAATTAGGCAATGTGGTTCTGAGACGTCTTAGCATAATTATATCGTTATAGTGAAAGCTTCCATGACTTTTCCACAAGCTTGTAAGATTTTATTACAGAACTTTTCAGAACTGGAGTTTAAATGTGGGTCTCAAAAGAAACCTAGAATATGTCAAACATGTTATTGTCAAACATTTAGACATTTTTCTGTATGAATGTTTTATGTAAATAAACAGAAGCACTTTTTCCAAGAAACCTGTTTCACCAGATTACACAGTCACAGCCCAAAACAGAAATGAATGGGGTTCAATGCCGAAACTGCATCACAGGAATTTAGATATATAATATATATCTTATATATACGACTTAATAACAACTTCAAATTTTTAATCTTTTATTCCTTAGCAAATAGTATATTTAGGTTTTTTGGTAAATATATTAATGGACTCAATAAACAAGATTTAGTTATAAAACGTTAAAAAAAATATAGTCTAGATTAGACTAAATTTCTTTTATGCACATGAAATTTAACAAAAAAAAAAAAAAAATGATATGGTTCAAAAAAGTTCAGATACATGTTCTTAGCTCAGCTTGCACTTCTATGCGCTCTCGCGCGCAGTGATGATGTAATAACAGCGTCGCGTAAAAGTATCTTAGCAACCTTATCCGGAGCGTCTGTCATGGCGCCTCCGATGGATTCTGTTTCATTAAATGTGACCACGACTGGGACGTTTTATCTTATCGCACATTCAAAATACCATGCATGATCAAATCTTGTGTTAGAGACGAATAGAAGATGCCTCCAAAAAGGAGAGGACCTCTTCAGACGGTCCAAAGAGAAACGGATGATATCAAGAGAAAGGTTGATTGAATTAAACGTTGATTTTTTTTTTTTTGATAGTGCGCACTGGATTTGATATTAAATTTCTGCCTACTGTTTTCTTTGCTGCAGGTGGATGCTTTGGTGCAGCAGGCTGCTAAACCAGATGCGTCAGAAAGGACAGAGACCTTGGAGAGGTAAAGAAGTCTTCTGTCCGTTTTGTTTTTGAACGTCTCTACATCAACTAGGTCAAATAGCGCATAGTTTGATTTCTACGGTGTTTTGCGGTGATTTTGGTGATTTGTAATGGTGTTTGCATTTCAGGTGCAAAGAGTTACAGCGCGCAGTGGAGGAAATTATGAAGACTCTGAAGAAATTATCTAAAGTAATGTTTGTTTATGTCTGTGTATTTATTTGTATTGTCACTTCATCTCACATAAAATTGATCTATTTATCTGTATACACACACACACACACACATCAAGTGTGTCTTTGTTTTTCAGTAAAAGTGTCATAATATAACTGAAATTGAGTTACATTTCTGTATCATTTTCAGCTATTATTGCAGATTTGTATGTATCTGAAATGTAATTTTTTTTTGCACTTATAAAATGTCTATGTATATTTCATTTCTTTCTTTTTTTTTTTGGTGAACTTTTACTGAACCCTATGCAATGTATCATGTTAAATCCTGCTATCATTTTTGTGTAATTTTTATGCTAAATTCCATGTGCGCAGGCAGATGAGCCGGCTCCAGTGGGGAATTATGACCAGTGTAAGAAGGAAGAGGAGAAACGTTTGTTGACTTTACTTGAGCATCTACAGTCTCTTGCTCTTCAGCTGCAGCCTCATGATGAGTATGTAACCTCATCCATTCAAACAAATCAAACCATTTTAGATCTACTTTTATCCATATGAAATCATTTATATTTTAAAAAATAATAATATTTAGAAAAACATAATTTTTTTTAAACCTATACCATTATTTATTTTTTCTTATCCATGTAGAACAGCTGGACCTAGTTCGTCCCAGGCAGAACAGGAGAGCGAGGAGGAAAATAGTGATGAAGAAGATGAGAGCTCTGAGGATGAAGATGTTGAAGAAGTAGTACAGGATGATTATGATGATGATGATAGTGGTGATGAGGATACAGATATCGGTCCAGCTGCCACAGGACAGGGATCTGTCTCTTATGTTGCTCTTAGTGCATTTACAGGAGAGGAAGAAGGGGACCTCAGCATCCAGGTAACTGTCTTAACATTTTATTGTAGTTAATGAATACTTGAATTCAGGTTATTTTCTTGTCTTTTTTGTGTTGTTTCAGAAAGGAGAGGTTTTGAAAGTTCTGTCTAAGAATAAGGATGGATGGTGGCTGGCACAAAACTCAAAAGGCCAGCAGGGCCTGGTGCCCAAAACCTTCCTGAAAGTAAGTGCATTTACATGCACAATGTAAATATTTGATAACATGTAAGTCATATATACACATTAAACAGTGCTTTTATTATTGGCGGAAAGCCATAAATGGCATAACCAAAATTAAATCAAAACCCTAGATTTTTGTCTTTTTAATACAGTTTTGCTTTTTATAAAGGAAGTTTATCAGTTTTTACTGTGTAAATTTTGACATAAAGATTGGAGGAAAAAACTACTTTTCAAATCTCAATTAAACACTGTTTTCCTGCAGTTTACTGCTTTAATAATGTTTTATAGTATTATGGTTTTGATCAAGATTTTCATATCATGCATTTAAGCATTTTTATATTATACTTTTACATTGTCTAAATCATATTCCAGAGCAGTTAGGGACTGGTGTAGGCTGTGCACTTCCACAAATATACAAATTAAACTCTTGAATGAACACAATAAAAAAATTGAGGTCAGTTAGGAATTTAGACTCTGTGTGTAGATCATTAACATGGATGAATTACATCTGTAAATATGTTTTAACTGTGCATTTTCAGACGTCTTCTCCGCAGGATAGTGAGAGCGAGAATGAGGATGAGGGGGAGAGTGAAGAGGAAGAGGAGGAACCTGACATAAACTCCAGGTGTTATTTCCTCTCTTTCCACTAGATAGCAGCATTGTTTTCATATTTTGTTGTGTTTTGTGCTTCTTTGTGCTTTTTTCCTTATTAAAGAGCAGTGAATATAGCTTACAGTTTCTGAAGTTGAAGAAGATCAAGTTAATATGCAGCCTTTATTAAAGAAAATGATTAAATACTGTCTCTTTTCCAACTAGCAAAACATCCAATTGGAACAAAGTTCGGAAGGCTGTTACTGAGGTATATTCTATGTAGATAATTACACACTTAAATGGATTGTTCACCCAGAAATGAAACTTTTGTCATAATTTACTCACCCACATGTTGTTCCAAACACAAAAGAAGATATTCTGAAGAATGTTGGTAAGCAAATAGTTGTCCATATACATGGTTACCAACATTTTTCAACAGAAGAAAGAAACTCATACAGATTTGAAACAACTTGTATATGGTAAATGATGACAGCATTTTCATTTTTGTGGTGAACTATCCCTTTAATAATCAAAACACTAATTCACATGTTTTATAACACACATTACCATAACTTTCTAATTAGCACACTCACATGTGAAATGTGCTTGTTTGTTTTGTCTGCAGATAGATGCTACTGATGTGCTTTCAGCGATGGGTGCCATACCACCAGGCTTCAGACCCTCCACTCTCTCCAGACTCCGAGAGGACGGTCACTACCTGTCCCTATATTTTTCAAAACCTATAGATGAAATGCCATTTTCAGTCTTTAAAGAGCTTGTTACCTAAAATGATTTGTTTTAGTTTGTTACATCTGGTAAGAATTCAGATTTTATAACAATATAACACTTCATCATACGTATACCATTTGTGTGTGTGTGTGTGTGTGTGTGTGTGTGTGTGTGTGTGTGTGTGTGTCAAGCAGGGAGATATTATAGAGCAAGTCACTTCATTCAGCCCAAGCTTAGCCAATCACAACTCTCCTTTAAAGATCTCCATATGGACCCAGACACAGGCAAGGTACCTAACTACAAAGCACACACTAGCTGCATTTACTAAGATTTTAATAACAAAATACATGAATACAATGTATATATATATATATATATTTTTTTTTTTAAATGTAAAAAAAAATAAATGCTGCATTTATTTGATGAAAAATACAATAAAAACTGTAACATTGTGAAGCATAATTACAATTAGTAATCACAATTTAAAATTTTAAAATGTTTTACATTTTTCAGCAGCTTTTACTCCAGGCTTCAGTGTCACATGATCCTTCAAAAATCACTCTAATATGAAAACCGTGATCCTTTTATTCACCAAGGATGTGTTAAATTGTTCAAAAATAACAGTAAAGACATGAATAATGTTAAAAAAGATTTATATTTCAAATAAATTCTGTTCTTTTTAACTTTCTATTCATCAAAGAATCCTGACAAATATACACCAGTTTCCATAAAAATATTAAGCCGTAAAATGTTTCCAACATTGATCATAATACAAACCATTATTAATAATTGAGTACCAACAGTAGTAGAGCAGCAATTCAGCATATTAGAATGATTTCTGAAGGATCATGTGACAGTGAAGACTGTAGTAATGGCTGCTGAAAATTTTAACTTTGCCATCACATAAATAAATTACATTTTAAAAGTTATTGATATAGAAAATGGTTATTTTAAATTGTAAAATTATTTCAAATAAATCCATCCTTGGTAAGCATAAGAGGCTTCTTTCAAAAACATTTTAAAAAATCTTAATTATTTGAAACATTTGAGCAGTAGTATATATGGAAAGAAAGAACGTGTATGTGTGTATTTGTCCAGGTTCATGGACGGCCATCTAGAGTGAGTTTAACCCTGACCCTGTGGAGTTGTCGAATGATCCCACCCCCCGGGGTCGGGTTACAGGTGCTCAGCAGGCACGTTCGGCTCTGTGCATTTAACGGAAGCCAGGTAACACACACACACATACACACACTGCTGCACCTACAACCAGAATGATTGCCCCTTTATGATCTTACAAGAGAGAGATTTGCATACAAATGTTTTGTGGAAAAGCTTGAGTAATGATTCCTCATGTGGAACAGTAATCAGGGTGGAACCATTTGAAACCTAAAACAAATAACAAAGCATCATGGGATTAACAGCCAGGGTGCTTGAATGAATACAATCGCAATCCAAAAGCAGGAGTGTAAAATACTACGGCATATTTGAATCTTGAGTGTTAAGAGTTTAATCATTACTTGGTTTCTGTATGATATCTGTCTTTCACAGCTCTGGACTTTTTTCTGCACACTGTGGACGTGAATTCTGTCTGATTACTTATCGTCAGGAATTTTATATTTAGGAGAGAACCAGGAAGTGTCTCAGGGCATGTTTATAGATAACAAGTGGAGTATTATGGTGTAATGTCCAGCATTCATTGTGCACAGTTCATCTTTTCTTTGATGTTTCTGAATGAGTCACTTAAGTCATTGTAAACGGCAGAACGACACATTCTAACGCACATTCAAAACCCATTTGCCTTCCCAATGTTTATTGTAAACAGGTGTCCTGTGACACAAATGCAGTGTACATGGTGCCATTGTTTCTCTCTCACTCATTGTTCCACCTGTTAAAAATTTTTCTTGTCAGGTTTTGAGTAACATTCACACAGTCAGAGCCACTTACAACTCCAAAAGCCCAAAGACCTGGAGCTTTTCTCCACGGGTAAGACTAAGCTACATGTACAAAAGTCTGAGGCCGCATTAAAAATCTGGGATTTGAAATCTAATTTAAACCTAGAAATAAAGAAAGTTTTAGGATTTTGAGAATTTGAAACAGAAGTTTTGTCATTTAAAATGAATATAAAAATATTTAAGATTCTGCACTGTAGATATGTCACAAATTGTGATGCTGATAATATAATTTGTAATATAAAATATGAAATTAAAAATACAGAATTTTCACCAGTGTTTCACCTCACTGTATATACTTTTATGTAATCTAACAGTTTATCCTTTTAATCTGTATTTCTCCCTGTATGTGTGTGTGTATTTTCAGATGACTGGGATGCTGCCCTGTCTACTGGATGGAGACTGTTTCTTGCGTTGTGACTCTGAATCTCCTGATCTTGGAATTCTGTTTGAATTGGGTGTAACCTACATACGAAATGTAAGCAAATATTTCTCTCAATAAAAATTCTTATTGTTTAAACAATCATATGACAGTACCACTCAACTCTGATCAAAGAGGACACACGGCCTTCATCTAACTAGATAAAAGATCACTTATCTATTACCCTCTCACATATTTCAATGAACACACACAATGATCTCTATTAAAGGAATAGTTCATTCAAAAATGAAAATTCTGTCATTTACTCACTCTGGAGTCATTCCAGACCTGTAAGGATTACATTCTTCTACGGAAACACAAAAGAAGATATTTTAAGTAACATGAGGAAGAAAATTGGAGTTCATTGACTTCCATTGTAGTTCTCAAAATATCTTCTTTTATGTTCCACAGAAGAAATCATACAGTTTTTGAACAACAGTAAATAATGTAAATGATGACAGAGTTTTCATTTTTGGGTGAACTATCCATTTTTATTAACGGAATAAAGTGGTGTAACTATCTACAGGGTTTCCTTCCATATTTTGAAATTGCTGTTGTAAACAAAATTATACCAGTATCCTGCATAAATCGTCTTGCGCAGCAGTAACAGGGTTCTTTGGTAGAAATTTTTGTGTTCTCTTTCAGTCCACAGGGGAGAGAGGAGACCTCAGCTGTGGCTGGGCATTCCTTAAACTGTTTGATGAAAGTGGAGTCCCCATCGCTCTACGGTACACACTAATTCATTTATTAGAATATGATAGATGCACAGCAGTTATATTTTTTTCCTTACATACTTACAAACTATATGCGTGTGTGTGCAGGACCCAAGAGCTCACTATCCATGGTGGCACACCATTTGAGAAAGACATTGATATGGATACTACATCTACCAAAAGAGGTAACATTCTCGTACACAAACACACACACACACACACACACACACAAACTCATCTCTTGTGTTCTGTCCTCAGGATATCCTACCGGTGTGTTTCAGCAGATGTTAATGTCCAGGAAGATCCCTAAACTTGTTGTTAAGCTCAAATCAGTAAACACGCGCAGCAGAGAGCTTCTGAAGTAAGAATGCCTACACACTAGACTCAAGTATATATTGATGTTTAGTAGTTTGGGTCAGTAAGGTTTTTTTAATGTTTTTGAAAAGTCTCTTATGTTCATCAAGGCTGCATTTCTTTGTCCAAAAATACAGTAAACACAGTAATATTGTGAAATATTATTACAATTCAAATAACTTTTTATTTTAATTTATTTTAAAATGTAATTTATTTCTGTGATGGCAAAGCTGAATTTTCAGCAGTCGTTACTCCAGTCTTCAGTGTCGCATGATCCTTCAGAATCACACAATCTAATAGGCTGATTTGGTGCTCCAAAAATATTTTGTATTAGTCTCAATGTTGAAAACAGTTATGCTGCTTAATTTTTTATGGTGAGCATGATGCAGTTTTACAGTATTCTTTTATGAAAGCTTCTTTGAATAGAAGTTTCAAAGGAACAGCAAAATTTGAAATTGAAATGCCTCTCAAATATGACCAATTTAATGCTTCCTTGCTGAATGTAAATATTAATTTCTTTAAAAAGATCCCAAACTTTTGAAGAGTTCCTCAGTGTTTTTTTTTTTAATAAATATTCATGAAAAAGTAAATATGGCCTTGTTACTATTTTTTTTTCCTATTATGTGTCATTAGTCTGCTGCCAGACACTATAGTAGGAAGTCTGTCCACATTACGTCTCCTGGCAACATACAGGCAAATACTTGCTGATGCTCTTTTATTGGACCGAGTCACCATGTATAATGCAGGTAACACACACATTTCACCATGTATAATGCAGGTAACACACACATTTCACCATGTATAATGCAGGTAACACACACATTCCATTAGATATTCTTAGTTTTGTCTTAGTTCTATCTGAGGTTTATGTCACACCACAACACTATATACAATTTCTTTGTATGTAGCAAATGTAAATGTAAATGAGAATGTAAAGATGAATGTAAATAGCTTGGCTCTGTGTTCGACCTAGATCTGATCTGCAGCTCGGTTCTAGCCTCCTTCCCTGATGTTCTAGATCAGCCAGACCTGATGGATGCTTTTAGGGTAAGACTGGTGAAATAAACACACACTTTTACTTGCCGTGTTCTCATTTAGTAATCACTATTTTTGTTTCTATACATAAAAATAAGTATAGTTACTACCCTGTACCAGAACTCTACATTTTAAAGAAAAGCTTTTGCATTTTTAGAATTTATTAAAGGTAATAATATTATTACATTATTATTATTATTATTATTATTATTAAATATAAGATTGTTTTTTAAATTATTAAAATTAAAACATGAATTATTAATTATTTAATTGATCTTTAAAATAAATTACTGTTAAAATATTTTAATTGATTTACCAGTTAAGAACATAGCCAAAATTTTTGTCTATTTAAATTAACTTCTGGGGACAAAAATATACCATCACATACATGGAGGTATAATGTTATAAATGGGGTAGATGTTATCAAAAGTACTAAACTTAAACTGTTTCCGTTTTTACAGAAATCATGGACCGAGTCAGCGAGTAACCTGAGAAGATCTGTTAAGGTACAGTGTGTGTGAACATCACATGAATGCCACAGTATTGCTTTAATGCATTTATTCATGCCGTTTACATTCACTGTGTGTTTCAGAGGGATATTAACGTGTTAAAGCAGATGTTTGTGAGCGTTTATATGGGCAGCGTGTTTCCATTGTTGTACTCTGCGGAGATGCCTGCTCCCTGCTGGGCAGATGAGGAAGTGGAATCTCAGCGTGTTGGTATTATCTACAGCCCTTCTCAAAAAACCTCAGTGGAAACTCTGCTGTCCTCTCAATGTTTACATCAAGCCTTTGACATCACACGGGTCACCTATGATCTCATCAGCAGTGCCCAACACTGAGTCTAGAGACTGACTTATCACATGGTCCTCCAAAAATGTTTGATTTTTTTTTTTAGTCTTTTTAAAATGTATATTTAGATATTAAACATATAAATAAAACAGTTTAATCTATCATACCCTGTCCAGAAAGCTGATTCACAGTTATGCTGATGGGGAAATCGCGCCACACTGTGCATACAGTATTTGTGCGTGATTGTGTTTTCTTCTTCCATGTATTTGCCCGTACCTTAAATAATGGCCTATTTTTAAGTACCACACCTCCTAAATACAGCTCCTCCCTCTTTCTTTCTCTCATTTATTTTCTCACACAAACACATAACTACATGGTTTAAGTACACACCTCTCTGCCTTTAACACAAGCCTCTTATTTAAACATATTCCACTCCTTTAAAATAAGTTGTACACTTAGAAACCTGTTCCCATTCTTTTCGTGTCTGACACACCGCCTCACCCAGCCATCCCGAGGTGTGGTGTCAGATGCTTAAATAGTTGCAGACATGAATCAGCATTAATTGTTCTGAAGACAAGTCTACCATAGTATCACTGATGTAAAGAGGTGTGGTAACATGCCAACTGAATATTTAATCTTCATACTGTATTATATAAGTTAGCTTCTCACCCATAACATGTTTCTGTGCTGTAATCACTGTATTATGAATCACACAAGTAGTGCTGCAACCACAATACAGTAGACACTGAGAGGATACGTTCCCCCAATATCCAAATAGTGGTTAATCAATCACTAGCAAAAGTAGCTAACTACATTGAAGCTCTTCAAGGGGCCTTAAATTTTTTTTAAACAAGATTATGCTGAATTTAAAATTTTTTTTTTTTTTTTTTGGTTAAATTCTAAGGCTACATCACATTGTATTGTGAAGAAAGCAATTTCAAAAAGCACTGCAACAAGCTCTGAAGAAATTAATTCAAGATGGCGGATGAGACAAGAGAAATGTGTTATATTCATTCAGTACTGCCAAGTATTGATAAAAATATTTCAGTGAAACTAAAATTTTAGTATTTTACTCAATATTTATGTGGGCTTTGTTTTTGTGCAGTTAGCTTAGCAACATGCTAATGTCTACCTCCACTATTTGTGCCTTAAAGGGATAGTTCACCATGTTCTCATGTCATTCTAGCATAATTTTCTTTTTTCTGTGTAACAGCTAAAACAAAAAATAATTGAAACATTCTTCAAAATATTATGATAGAATTGTCATTTGGGTCATCTAACATACCAGGACAAAACAAGCATTTATCTGTTATATTTTCACCATATTCCATACATAATCTTAAATTAAAAAAGTTATGAACAAAAAAACTTTATGTAATGTTACATTATATAATTAATTATGCTAAAACAGCCTTTCTGTGTGTGCTGAAAAAAGGTTTGTGACCTGGAAATTATTTTTCCCTGCTGGTTTCTGTCTCCACACTCCCAGTGTTTATAGAGAAATAATAGAGAACTGGTCTGACAACATTCCATCTTTTAGTATTAACCTGTTAGAATTCCACCCTATCCGTAAGCATAGAGTTTCTTCCCTGGCAGTTCAGTGCTCATCCAGTCATAATTGGCAGTTACCTGTAAAACAATTTAGTCTTCCATCCTCAATTTTTAAGACAGCATAAACAAAAAGCTTTTAATGAGTTGTCATACGACAAGTAAACTTCTTCAGTACATTTTTGGGGAAGATGTATTTACACGTGTACAGGTGTGTCTTGGGCCTGTTTGCAGGGGTGGGATTCTAGACCGTTCATATTTCACCACCGCACAGGAAACCCGAGTTAGTAAGATGACACGCCCGGGTGACCTGCTGCTGTGGTGACAGAAAAGCATTGGAGCCCAAAGTCAACACACACACACACACACACACGCACACTTGTTTCACTATCCTTGTGGGGACTCTCATAGGCATAATGTTGTTCTGCTTTACAGACCGTGTTTTCTATCGTCCTACACCTAAACCTACCCCTTACAGGAAAATTTTCTGCATTTTTACATTTTCAAAAAACTTCATTCTGTGTGATTT
>JAUZSZ010000125.1:12145881-12160129 GCA_034780575.1 Labeobarbus marequensis
CGCATATTTATCTCTCTCTCTCTCTCTCTCTCTCTCTCTCTCTCTCTCTCTCTCTCTCTCTCTCTCTCTCTCCTTTATTTATTTATTTTTCTATTTTTTTATGAACGTTTACTGAACCTATATGTTAGATCCTGCTATTATTATGCTGAATTTCATGTGTGCAGGCAGATGAGCCGGCTCCAGTGGGGAATTATGACCAGTGTAAGAGGGAAGAGGAGAAGCGTTTGTTGACTTTACATGAGTGTCTACAGTCTCTAGCTCTTCAGCTGCAGCCTCATGATGAGTATGTAACCTCGTTCATTTGAACAAATCTTACTCACCTTACCAGCACAGATCCCAGAGACTTCATCAGGCATTCAAACAAACCATCAAACCAATTTTTAGATCAGCTTTTATCCATATGAAATCATTTATATCATATAAATATCAAATTTAATACCATTATTTTTTTCTTGGCCGTGTAGGATGGCGGGACCTAGTTCATCCCAGACAGATCAGGAGAGTGAGGAGGAAAATAGTGATGAAGAAGTTGAGAGCTCTGAGGATGAAGATGACAATGATGATGATGATGATGATAATGCTGACAGTGGTGATGAGGATATCGGTCCAAATGCCACAGGACAGGGATCTGTCTCCTACATTGCTCTCAGTGCGTTTACGGGAGAGGAAGAAGGGGACCTCAGCATCCAGGTTCCTTTCATAACATTTTATTTTAGGCGTTGAATACTTGAATTAAGGTTATTTTCTTGCACCGAGCAATTGGTCTTTTTTTGTTGTTTCAGAAAGGAGAGGTTTTGCAAGTTCTCTCTAAGAATAAGGATGGATGGTGGCTGGCTCAAAACTCAAAAGGCCAGAAGGGCCTGGTGCCCAAAACCTTCCTGAAGGTGTGTATAATATCACAGGCACTCAGTGAGTGTGTTTACATGCACAATGTAAGTATTTGATAACATGTAAGTCATATACAGACATTAAACAGTTTTTTTTTATTATTATTGGGAAAAGCCATAAATGGTTTAAACAAAACTGAATCAAAACACTAGATGTTTGTCTTTTAATTCACTTTTGCTTTTTATATGAGCAAGTTGATAATTACTTTAGAGTAATTTTTGACATAAAGATTGGAGGAAAAAACAACATTCCAAATCTCATTTAAACACTGTTTACTGCTTTAGTAATGTTTTACAGTATTATTGTTTTGATTGGCATTTTTACATTATGCATTCAACGTATCTTTATGTCATAATTTAACATTGTCTAAATCATATTCCAGAGCAGTTAGGGACTGGTGTAGGCTGTGCACTTTTATAAATATACAAACTAAACTCTTGAATGAACAAAATAAAAGAAGACTAGGCACTAATTTGCAATCAGTTAGGAATATGTGTGTAGATCGTTAACTTGGATGAATTGCATCTGTAAATGTACCGTAACTGTGCATTTTCAGACGTCTTCTCTGCAGGATAGTGAGAGAGAGAATGAGAATGAGGATGAGGGGGAGAGTGAAGAGGAAGAGGAGGATCCTGACATAAAGTCCAGGTGATATTACCTCTCTCTCCACTAGATGGCAGCATTGTTTTCATATTTTGTTGTGTATAATAATATAGCTCAAAATTTCTGAAGCTGAAAGGATTTAAACAGAAGTTTAAGTTAATATGCAGCATTTACTAAAGAAAATGATCAAATACTGTCTCTTGTCTAACTAGCAAAACATCCAATTGGAACACAGTGTGGAAGGCTGTTACTGAGGTATACCCTATGTAGATAATTACACTCTTCTATGTAGATAGTTCACCCTAAAATGAAAATATCATTTATTCACCCTCATGTTGTTCCAAACCTTTATAAAATTATTAATTTTATTTATTTTTTTTTTTTTTTTTGAAGAATGTTGGTAAGCAAATAGTTGTCCATGTCCGTCGTTACCAGCATTTTTCAAAAGAAAAACACTAATTATAAAGCAAATTCCCATAACTTTCTAACTAGCACCCTCACATACTGAAATGTGCTTGTGTGTTGTTTCTGCAGATAGATGCTACTGATGTGCTTTCAGCGATGGGTGCCATCCCACCAGGCTTCAGACCCTCCACTCTCTCCAGATTCCTAGAGGAAGGTCACTTCCTGTCTCTTTATTTTTCAAAACCTATAGATGAAATGCCATTTTCAGTCTTTAAAGAGCTCAGTTACCTAAAATGCAGTTTATTTGATTTGTTTTACATTATAACATCTGGTAAAAATTCAGATTTTATAACAATATTACAGTGGTATCATATGTATAACTTTTGTGTGTGTGTGTTTGTGCCAAGCAGGGAGATCTTATAGAGCAAGTCACTTCATCCAGCCCAAGCTTAGCCAGTCACAACTCTCCTTTAAAGATCTCCATATGGACCCAGACACAGGCAAGGTAGCTAACTGCAAAGCACACACTCGTTACATTTACTAAGATTTAATAATAACAGTATTCACAAATATAATGTATAGAAATATATTTTTAAAAATGTAAAAAATAAAAGTTGCATTTGTTTGATAAATAGGAACAGTAATGACATATAATGTTAAATAAGACTTATATTAATAATAAATAATAAAATCATTTCTGCTCTTGTGAAATTTCTATTTATTAAAGAATCCTGAAAAAATATAACACATTATCCATTAAAATGTTAAGACGCAAAAATTGTTTTTAACATTTATAATAGTAAGAACCATAATTAATAATTAAGAACCAAAAGTAATAGAACAGCAGTTCAACATATCAGAATGATTTCTGAAGGATCATGTGACACTGAAGACTACAGTAATGGCTTCTGAAAACATTTTCCAACACAGAAATAATTTACACTTTAAAAGTTATTGAAATAGAAAATGGTTATTTTAAATTGCAATAATATTTTTAAAAAAATCCAGCCTTGGTGAGCATAAGAGGCTGCTTTCAAAAACATTTAAAAAATAGCCATTATTCAAAACATTTGACCTGTAGTATATAGAGAAAGAAAGAATGTGTATGTGTGTATTTGCCCAGGTTCACGGCCGGCCATCTAGAGTGAGTTTAACCCTGACCCTGTGGAGCTGTCGAATGATCCCACCCCCAGGGGTCGGGTTACAGGTGCTCAGCAGACACGTTCGGCTCTGTGCTTTTAATGGAACCCAGGTAACACACACACACTGCTGCACATACAACCAGAATGACCGCCCCTTAATGAACTTAAAAGAGAGAGATTTGCGTACAAATGTCTAGTCAAAAGCTTGAGTAATGCTTCCTGATTCGATTCTGAAATCAAGTGTTGCTCATGTGGAACAGAAATCAGGGTGGAACCATTTGAAACCTAAAACAAATAACAAAGCATCATGGGAGCTTGGGTGCTTGAATTAATACAGTTGCAATCCAAAAGCATGAGTGTAAAGTACTATAGCATATTTGAGTCTTGAGTGTTTAATCATTTTAATCATTATTTGGTATCTGTACGATATTTGTCTTTCACAACTCTGAATTTTTTTCTGCACACTGTGGATGTTAATTCTATTTGATTACTTATCGTCAGGAATTTTATATTTAGGAGAGAACCAGGAAGTGTCTCAGGGCATGTTTATAGATAATAAGTGGAGTATTAAGGTGTAATGTCCAGCGATCATTGTGCACAGTTCATCTTTTCTTTGATGTTTCTGAATGAGTCACTTAAGTCATTGTAAATGGCAGAACAATTCTAAGTCACATTCAAAACCCGTTTGTCTTCTCAATGTTTATTGCAAACAGGTGTCATGTGACACAAATGCAGTGTACATGGTGCCATTGTTTCTGTCTCACTCATTGTTCCACCTTTTAAGTTTACTTTAAAATTTTCCTTGTCAGGTTTTGAGTAACATTCACACAGTCAGAGCCACTTACAGCTCCAAGAGCCCAAAGACCTGGAGCTTTTCTCCACGGGTAAGACTAAGCTACACTAAAACACGTGCAAACGCATGTGCAAAGGTCTGAGGCCACATTAAAAATCTGGGATTTGAAATCTAATTTAAACCTAGAAATTGTCATTTAAAATGAGTATAAAAATATTTAAGATTTTGCACTGTAGACATCACAAATTGTGATGTTGATAGTATAATTTTTAATAAAAATATTAAATTAAAAATACAGAATTTTCACCAGTGTTTCACCTCACTGTATATACGTTTATGTAACCTAACCGTTTATCCGTATTTTTTCCGGTGTGTATATTTCAGATGACTGGGATGCTGCCCTGTCTTCTGGATGGAGACTGTTTCCTGCGTTGTGACTCTGAATCTCCAGATCTTGGAATTCTGTTTGAACTGGGTGTAACCTACATAAGAAATGTGAGCAACTATTTCTTGCAATAAAAATTCTTATCGTTGAAACAGTCATATGACAGTATCACCCAACTCTGATCACAGAGGACATATGACCTTCATCTAACCTCAGAAAGATAAAAGATCACTTATCTATTACCCTCTCACATATTTCCATATACACACACAATGACATCTATTAAAGAAATAGTTCACTCAAAAGTGAAAATTTACTCAATCTGGAGTCATTCCAGACCTGTAAGGATAACATTCTTCTGTGGAAGAGAACACAATGTTCTGTGGAAAACAATGCTATTTTGAGTAACATTGGGAGTTCAGTGGAGTTCCATTATATTTCTCAGTTTTTGGAACAACAGTAAATGACTTAGTAAATGATGACAACATTTTCTTTTTTGGGTGAACTGTCCCTTTACTAATGGAATAAAGTGGTGTAACTACCTACAAGGTTTCCTTCAGTATCCAGCAAAAATCGTCTTGCGCAGGAGAAACAGGGTTCTTTGGTAAAAATGTTTGTACTGTCTTTCAGTCCACAGGGGAGAGAGGAGACCTCAGTTGTGGCTGGGCGTTCCTTAAACTGTTTGATGAAAGTGGAGCCCCCATTGCTCTACGGTACATGCTAATTCACTTATTAGAATATGATAGATGCATAGCAGTTATATTTTTCTTTACATACTTAAAAACTATATGCATGCATGTGCAGAACACAAGAGCTCACTGTCCATGGTGGCACACCATTTGAGAAAGACACTGATATGGAGACCACATCTACCAAAAGAGGTAACATTCTCTTACAAGAATACACACACACACACGCAAACTCATCTCTTCTGTTCTGTCCTCAGGATATCCTACCGGTGTGTTTCAGCAGATGTTGCTGTCCAGGAAGATCCCTAAACTTGTTGTTAAGCTCAAATCAGTAAACACACGCAGCAGAGAGCTTCTGAAGTAAGAATGCCTACACACTAGATTATACAGTACATTAATGTTTAAAAGTGTGAAACAGTTATGCTGCTAAATTTTTTGATACAATTTTCTTTGATGAATAGAAGCTTCAAAGGAAGAGCTTTTATTTGAAATAAAAATCTTTTGTAATATTATAAATGCCTCTCATTTTTTATTTATTTTTTATCAATTTCTTCCTTGCTGCAACTTCCTTGCTAAATATAAATAATAATTTCTTTAAAAAGCTCCCAAACTTTTGAACGGTTGCTTAGATTTCCATTGTAAACTGTAGGGTTCCACAGTGTTTTTTGATAAATGTTCATGAAAAAGCAAATATGGTCTTGTTACTAAATATTTTTTTCCTTATTGTTTCTTAAGTCTGCTGCCTGACACTATAGTAGGAAGTCTGTCCACAATACATCTCTTGGCAACATACAGGCAAATACTCGCTGATGCTCTTTTACTGGACAGAGTCACCATGTATAATGCAGGTAACACACACATTTCATTAGATCTTCTTAGATTTGTCTTGTTATGTATCTAATGTGTATCAGAAGTGTCTGTCACATCACAACACTATATACAATTTCTTTGTATATAGCAAATCTAAATTTGAAACCTAAAAGTGAATGTAAATAGCTTGGCTCTGTGTTCTACCTAGATCTGATCTGCAGCTCGGTTCTAGCATCTTTCCCTGATGTTCTAGATCAGCCAGACCTGATGGATGCATTTAGGGTGAGACTGGTCAAATAAACGCACACTTTTACTTGCCGCGTTCTCATTTAGTTACTACTATTTTTTCTTTCTTTCTATGTATAAAAATAAGTATAGTTACTACACTGTTCCTGAACCCTACCTTTAAAAGAAAAGTTTTTTGCATTTTTAGAATTTATTAAATATAATAATATCATAAAATTATTATTATTAAATATAAGATTATTTTTTAAATTATAAAAATTTAAAATGAATTCTTAGTCATTTCATTTAACTATAAAATAAATTACTGTTAAAAAATATTTAAATTGATTTACCAGTTAAGAACATAGCCAAAGAGGTTTTTAATTTTTGTCTATTTAAATTAACTTCTGGGGACAAAAATATACCATCATATACATGGGGGTATAATGTTATGAATGGGGTAGATGTTATCAAAAGTACTAAACTTAAACTTTTTCTGTTTTACAGAAATCATGGACCGAATCAGAGAGTAACCTGAGAAGATCTGATAAGGTACAGTGTGTGTGAGCGTCACACGACTGCCACAGTATTGCTTTAATGTATTTATTCATGATGTTTACATGCAATGTGTGTTTCTGTGTATTTCAGAGGGATATTAATGTGTTGAAGGAGATGTTTGTGAGCGTTTATATGGGCAGCGTGTTTCCATTGTTGTACTCTGCAGAGATGCCTGCTCCCTGCTGGGCAGATGAGGAAGTGGAATCTCAACGTGCTGGTATTATCTACAGCCCTTCCCATAAAACCTCAGTGGAAACTCTGCTTTCTTCTCAGTGTTCACATCAAGCCTTTGACATCACACAGGTCACCTATGACCTCATCAGCAGTTCCCAGTACTGAGTCTAGTGACTGACGTATCACATGGTCCTCCAGAAGTGTCCAAAAATGTTTGATTTTATTTTTTAGTCTTTTAAAAATGTATATTTAGATATTAAACATATAAATTAAAAGCTTATTCACAGTTATGCTGATAGGGAAATCGTGCCATACTGTGCATACAGCATTTGTGCGTGTGATTGTGTTTTCTTCTTCCATGTGTTTGTAAAGCATCTCATGACCGCTCGTACATTAAATAATGGTCTATTTTTAAGTACCACACCTCCTAACAACTCCTCCCTCTTTCTTTCTCTCATTTATTTTCTCACACAAACTCATAACTACATGGTTTAAGTACACACCTCTCTGTCTTTAACACAAGCCTCTTATTTAAACATATTCCACTCCTTTAAAACAAGACGTACGCTTAGAAACCTGTTCCCTTTCTTTCCGTGTCTGACACACCGCCTCGCCTAGCCATCCTGAGGTGTGGTGTCAGATAATTATAAAGATGCAGACATGAATCAGTATTAATTATTCTGAAGACAAATCTACCGTAGTATCGCTGATGTAAAGAGGTGTGATAACATGCCAACTGAATGTTTAATCTTCTTATACTGTATTATATACGTTCGCTGCTCACCCATAACATGTTTCTGTGCTGTAATCACTGTATTGTGTATCACAAGTAGTGCTGCAACCACAAAACAGTAGACACTGAGAGGATATGTTCCCCCAATTTACAAATAGTGGTTAATCAATATGGTTTACAAACTATTTGCAATCAGTTGCTAAACTACAGTCAAGCCACTAACAAAAGTAGCTAACTACACTGCACATATAATATATTGTGAAAAAAGCAATCTCAGAAAGCACTGCAACAAGCTGTGGAAAAATTCAAGACGGCAGATGAGGCAAGAGAAATGTGTTATCTTCATTCAGTACTTCCAAGTATTGATAAAAATAGCTAAGTTTAACAAACAATTGAGTATTTTACTCAACATTTATATGGGACATGTTTTTGTGTGGTTAGCTTAGCAACATGCTAATGTCTATCACCACTATGTGTGCCTTAAAGGAATAGTTCACCCAAAAAAGAAAGATCTGTCATCATTTACTCACCCTCATGTTATTCTAGCATAATGTTCTTTCCCTATAGAACAGCTAAAACAAAAATAGTTGAAACATTCTTCAAAATGTATTCTTTTTGTGAGTAAATTATGATATAATTGTCATTTTGGGTGATCCGGACAAAACAAGCATTCATCTGTTATATTTTCTGTTATATTCCATACACAATCTTAAATTGAAAAAGTTAAATTGAAAAAGTTATGAATAAAAAAAACTTTATGTAATATTAGGCTACAGTGTATAATTCATTATGCTAAAACATGCTTTCTGTGTGTGCTGAAAAATGATCTGTGATCAGGAAAGGATTTTTCCTTGCTAGTTTCTGTCTCCACACTCCCAGTGTTTACAGAGAAATAATAGAGAACTGGTCTGACAACATTCCATCTTTTAATATTAACCTGTTGAATTCCACCCTATCCATAAGCATAGAGTTTCATCCCTGGCAGCTCAATGCTCATCCAGTCGTAATTGACAGGTACCTGTAAAAATAATTTAGTCTTCCATCCTCTTCTGTTTAAGACAGCATAAACAGAAAGCTTTTAATGAGTTGTCGTATGATGAGTAAACTTCAATTCATTTTTTTAGGAAAATGTGAGTATTTACATGTGTCTCGGGCCTGTCTGAAGGGGTGGGATTCCAGACCGCTCATATTTCACCACCACACAGGAAACCCGAGTTAGTAAGATGACACGCCTGGGTGACCGGCTGCTGTGGTGACAGAAAAGCATTGGAGCCCAAAGTCAACACACACACACACACACACACACACACACACACACACACACACACACACACATACAGTCTGGACAGAGACGATAGATGTTTGAGATAATTATACGAGTTCACAATTTCTTTTAATTAAAGAGAAATTAAATTAAAGTCACACCTTGAGTCTAATACAGTCTATACCTGTATGTGTGTGTTCCTAAGTGTTGATAGTCACTAAAATCAAATTTGCTTTGAATTAAGCAGAAAATGTTGCAAATGTATTTTCAGATGAAATCACATTCCATCTATTATACCTAAAACCTCTAAAATATTTTATAGGATGCATGCAGAATTCCTCAACCCTTAGCAAAATACATTATGGTGCATTTGCATGCTCAGTCTCCATGAAGCAGTCAAATTTGCTCAAGGTCACTGAGTTAATAGGTCATCCCTCCTCGGGACTGAATCATTCACCTTGGTGCTTTTAGCTTCAATTTATTTTTATTTTTTTATTTAAATATGAGGCATCTGAACTGTTTTCTAGGGCTGTTAATTTTTATTAGGTATAATTAACATGTAAAACGCTTTTTTACTTTTTAAAATGGAAGTCAATTTCTGCATCAGAGAAAATAATAATAAGAGTTATTGGAGTTTGTTTGCTAATTGCAACGTAATTTCTTGTGATAGTGACTTCATATAACATAATTTGATACAAATATCTTGGCCGGCATATTGTAATTAATTCGACTCAATGTTTTAATCAATTGACTGGCCTATTGTTTACATAGCCGTGATGGTGAACCGTGGCTACTAAGCAAAAGAAAAACATATCGTTTATAAAAATTTAATGTCATTGTTACCTTAGGCAACCAGATCAGAAAAGAAACAAACAGGCATTGTTTGGAGTTGTGCAACACTACGAGTGTTCCCATGAGCAACCAGGTGTGTGTATGTGTGTCTTCATCAGACACCAGATCCACCAGCCACTCAGACAAAGGTAAGTTTCTGTAAGAGTCGATCTGTCCAACACACTGCCTCTCACCCTGGGGAAAGAGAGAGAGTGTTAGAGTGTGTGTGTGTGTGTGTTTGCAGACATCTCTCTCCCTAGTCAGCTGATGTGGATTGGATTAGATTAGATGGGATTGCAAAAGTCAGTGAAACCTTACATTTTATCAGTGAAACACATTATATTTACCACGCACACACACACACACACACAAGCCTGCTGCTGGATGTTTAACAGGCTCTGGTGTCAACTAAGCACCCTGGATCTGATGGTTAAACATTCACATGAATTGTTTCCACATAGTAAATATTTCTATCTGGAACACACGCACCTGAAGGGAGTTCATTTTATTTGTTCATTTTTTTTCAACTCACTCATGGACTCCCCAAATGCACTGCTCCTAATGTGTTTTCCCTCTGAGCAACAGTATCATAAAATTCTGCTCACGCAATTTGAGTTAACTTTCAATTTAAAGTGCATTAAACAAATCTTTTTGAATATCCTTTATAGATGCATAGTCAACCATTCAGATTAGACCTACACTGCGAAAAAAAGATTTTTGCTGCTTGTTTAATTTACTTGATGAAAATGAGCTACAGCAACTCAGCTGCTATATATTTTGTCCTAATTTAATTTAATTGCATTCAATCAGTTCAAATAAATGTCAAATTAAAGTTTACTTAAACCATTTGCGTTTCAACTACATGAATAATTTTTGTTGTATTAACTGAAACTGCATTGTAGTTTCTAGCATGCTTTGCATATAGGGCTTGCTTTAGGAGTAAATGTTGAAATGAAGTGTTGTTTTATGGGTTTTTAAGTTAATGCTTAATATTCAGTTATGCTTGACATTTATAAGAGTTTTTGTTGTGCTAAAGTTTTTGTGGTTACCATTGCGCTGAAGAGTAACTTCTTATTTGAGCTGTTCTAGCTGCAGAAACAAAAATAAATGTCAAACACTAAGCTGTTATACCCGAGTAAAAAAAAAAAAGTATGTTTAAAATTTAGGACAGAAGGTAATGTACCCTAAGAGGTTAAAATGGAAGGGTTTAGGTTCAGACTTTGCTGTCTGAATATATTTTGTATACCATCTCAATCTGAATTTAGAAACTCATCCACATATGGATACATGATTTACAAATACACAAAGATATGCAAATCTGCAAACTTACAGTCATACAGACATTTACTGCATGCACTTACATTACAGAAATAAATTATTCTGTCTGACTTAATGCGGAAAATAAGCAACACAAGAGCTGTACTAACACAAATCAAGGAAGGATTTTTTTCTAGTATGGCTCCCAATATTTTCCTGCATCGAGTCAAAACCACGTCTCACTTCCTGCAGTTAATGATGTTATCAGTCTGGTTTTGCATTACGTCCTGCAGCAGCTGGACAGCTCTCACGCTTACATTACGCTTACATACTTACACTATGCTTTCAGTTTGTAAACATATACAGATTTTATTTATTTGTTTTGAACAAGTTAAGCGAAATGTACTTATAGTATAGTCTAATGCATAAAATATGTATATTTTAATAATAACATATAATAATCTAATATATAAAATCTGTGTGGATTGTTGATGCATAAACGTAAATACAACAGAAGCCAACCATCCATCCATTTCCATTTCAACTGCTAATAATGTTGTCTCTATACAGTTTAGAGTTAATCTAAATTGTATATTTCAGTTTTATTGCTTGCTGTAGTCTTTTTGACATTATTAGCTGCCCTTCATAAGCTAAAGATATGTCTAGTGTTATTATGTGTTCATTTTAATAGCTTTTTTTTCTTCTTCTTCTTTTTTTTCCTTTTCACCAGAAAAGGACATTGTACAAATGCATTGTTGAGGGAGCACTACATTACTAAAGATTCCATTGTTGTAATTTTTTTGTTGAAACATTCAGTTTTTAGACATTTTAAATTTGTGGTCCATTGAGGAAATGTTTCTTTTCCGATATCTAATCCAACCAGTTCTACAAAACACAGAAAGTGGTCTGGGAAAGGAATATTTGAACAATTAGAAGTGCATATAATGCAGAAAACAGGATAGAGAGGGATGTTATAGTTAAGGAAGAAGTTTAAAAGTCTCAGTTCATCTATCATCTCAGGTTTTTGACATCTCCTTTAGTACCTCAGACACAATGGCTTCTTCAGTGAGCATGATGCCCAGTGGCAGTAAGATTTTCACCACCATGCCTGATATTCTTTTCATTCCAGAGTTTGTAAGTATGCAATCAGCAAGATCAAATCATACATTCCATTACTATCTTAATAACCACCTAATTTAATTAATCCTGAGGGTCTCAACGTTTGGATGAAAGACAGAATAACGCTCAGGATCATTGGAGATGATGGAGATTAAATGGTGTATGGTGAAACTGCGGTGTTTTTTTGTTGTTGTTGTTTTTGAGATTCCACTTAATTTAATGTCAGTCAGATGAGTCAAGGCAGTTATTTCCTAAATGTTTTGGATTAACTTTGCTAATCAAATTTTGTGTGACACACCTTGTGACAATTATATATGTAAATGTACTTAAATTAAGAGACTTACAAGAAATAGCATGTATTGTGTTTTTGACACATGCTTTACCGGATAGCTAAGGATTTGTGTCAAAACTAAACCTTAGTGTCAAGAACACTAAATCCATTCAGTTTCAAGATACAAAACAAGCTGAGCATACTGAGAAAGAAATGAATTACAGTGAAATTAAATGAATAAAATACTTCATTGTGGCAGGTTTTATTTAAGAGTCAACTGAGTCTGTTTATAGAGCCTACTGATTCATTACAGGGCTTCTCAACTGGTCTGTTGATGCACGGCTGTGAAAACAATTTTAAATGCAAATAATAGACTGCTGCTAACCTTATAACTGAGCATAGTTATGATAGCAAAAAAGAGAAGAGAAAACCCTTCCCATATCTTTTGTTGTTGTCATCACAAACCATGCGTCCAATAAAACTCAACACTATACTATGGTATTTAAGTGTGAAATATCTTCAATTTGGTAGAAGCTGATTTAGATAGATAACTATATGGACAGGTTACATGACAATCCCTCATGAAACCATGAAACAACACAAGAGAAAGGCAATATGACTTTAAAAATTCAAGAAATATTTAGAAACCAGTAAGTCAAGACCAGAAAAAATGATTTTAAGAAAAAAAAAATTGGGTACTGGGTAACTACTTTGTGATTTTTTATTTTTTTAACATTAGTGTTAATTTGATAGAAATAATAATAAAATATTACATAAACCAGCGTTTTTACAAGAATTTCAGCACTTTTTATATTATTGTTTAGTACAATCTCCATATAGTTACAACACCTATAATGTTTTTAAGTGCCAAAAAAAAAAATCCTTAATTTAATGCTACAAACAAAAAATTGTTCATTAGAACATCTAAGTCATTGTCAGTGTGAATTGCATATTTATGCATTTTTGAATAACCTGTCAAATAACTGATCTACATATGGATGTAAAGGCAGAACATTTCCTCCAGTGAAAAGTGATCCAGTGAAAAGCTCTTGCTGCCAGATCAGGTGACATCATTTCATAAGAAATTCCTGTCATGCTCATTAAATTAGATAAACAGCAGCAGGCCTCAGAGAAATATCCTGGCTGAGCCGGATGATGAGGGCAGAGACACTATAATTTACATTTAATCAACACAAATACAGTATGCAAGCTGCTGTGTGAATGGGACAGTCTGAGATCCACATTTAAAAAAAAAAAATACTGTTGTCAATCCCATTAATGTAACCAGCTGTTTAATAAGAACCTAGTGAGTTTGTAGGTCTATATACAGTACATGGAAGCCATGTTTTTATATGAGTAACTTTGTGTTCAGGTTTGCTGTGTTCTCGTTTGTTCCAGGTGTTTGGTGGATTGGTGTGGACACTAGTGGCCTCCACCAAATCCTCAGGGCTGGGTCATGTTTGTGTCCCTTTTCTGCTTCCTTATTACCACTCTCTGGTTCTTCATTTTTATTACTGGCATGAACCAGAGCATCATCTGGCCTAGCTTGGTAAGAAACATAAGTTTGTGGTTTTATTATGTTTTTTTTTTTTTTGGTCATAGGAGACAACCATTTTGAAGACAACCATGGTAACAGATACTATGTTATTACCATGGTTGTCTCCAAATCCTATATGACTAACAATCATGGTAAAGCCACAAACTTGGTTCCTTTTAAAACAAATCCTAGTACCACTACAGTACTTTTTTGCATGGGTTCCCATGTTCAAAGTTTGGTTTCTCAGACCAATATTAAACCAGATGTAGACCTAGACTATGACATTTTAATGTTTTAATAAAAGGACTAGGGCTGCAACTAACGATTATTTTGATAATCGATTAGTTGGCCGATTATTATTTCGATTAATCGGATTAAATTTTTTTATTTTGACAAAAATACACACTATTCCACATTCTGCTCAATGTCCTTCAAACAAATGTGCCAACTGAATGCTATGAAAACATACAGTGCTTAATTTATTAGACCACCTAAAGAGAAAACACAAATATTTTAGGAATCTGTCAAAAAAATTGTTTAAATCTAAAAATGTTATTGTCATTT
>JAUZSZ010000125.1:12181891-12192378 GCA_034780575.1 Labeobarbus marequensis
GTCAGAACGGAAGTTGTGTGACGTCATGTGAAAAGGGTCTATTGGTAACGATGGAACTTGCGATCATAGTTGCTTTTTGGAAATGCACCCCTGGATATCAGGAAAACATTTGCTTGACTGTTTGAAATGACGAAGAGTTTAATTGGCATATTTGTACTTTGTCAACTTGCAGTAACACATTGACATCAAAAGAGCTGCATGTAGTCACTAAATTAGAAAACTTCCCCCTCAAAATCCAATCCAATGTGGGCACAGGAGATGTACACGATTACTAGATCTGAATAGCAAGTACACAAGTCCTAACTGATCCCACCAAAACAAAACTGAATTTTGGATCTGGGATGTGGTCTCATTTTAAGGAAATCATATTACAAAACATATATGATGAGCTCAGTAACATACTAGGCACACAGATCTGTTATCAAGCAATCTGTGATTGTTCATGCGTGTGTGTGGTTAAGCCACTTGCCTTTGTTCTGTTTCTTCATTCTGAGTGTGGTCCTTTTAAACTTGGACTCGATGTCATGATATACTGCACATGAGGATTAAAATATCATAAAGATTAGAGATTAACAACAAACACAAGGAAGCTGCAAATTCAGTGTCATATAAAACACTTATTAAGAAACATTTCTTTTTATTATCATCAATTTTGAAAGGTGTGCTGCTGTGTTGTGGAAGACGTGATACATTTCTTGCAGTATTTTTTGACGAACAGAAAATTCAAAAGAACAGCAGTGATTTGAAATAGAAATATTTTTAACATAAAAATCTTTACTCTTACTTTTGATCAATTTAATGCATCCTTGCTGAATATCTTACTGACCCTGAACTAGTATATGTAAATGCAATGGCATTTCATTAAATTACGTAGGAAACAGGGTTGGGTGATAAAAATAAAAAAATATTTTAGTATGTCAAAGTCAATATATCTCTCTGAAATAAATTAAAAACTTTTTTAGTAATCAGAGGAACCATAATTTCTTTGCATTATTGTAAATTTGATTAAAATGTTTAAAATGAAACAGTAAAAAGTGAATAATAATATTAAGGATGTTGCTTAATTTTACATCACCAACAAAACCAATGTGAAAATATTATGAAATTAATATATAATCACCCAGACCTAAAAGAGAGGCTCTCAAAAATACAAATATCAAAACATGAAAACCATATATTATGTAAATGATTAATGCTGTGACACAGTAGAATCCTTCTCTCAAACCGGCGCACACTAAAGCACACATATACACATGAGATTTACGATGTCTGTTTGTTATATGATAGTCAGTGACACACGTGTGTAACACTCGCACACGCACAAAGAGTAGTAAGTGACTCACTGGCATGGTTGTTGTATCTTTCAATGTAGTAGAGATAATGAATGGCTCGGTTTTTTGCCTGTAAAACAAAGCAGCGTGTTTAATGTCAAGATGATTTCACTGATGATTTCAACCTGATCTGGTAGCTCTAACATAAATGCTAGAGGTTCAAATCTTGTAAGTGTGTCATGGGAACTGAGGAATTATTGAGCTCACAGCCCCGTTCTGTCATTATTGTGCCCTTGAGCGAGTCACTTAACCTCAGGTTGCTTCAGGGGGGAATCGTGCCTGCAATTAGAGTCCAGTATGTGACTTTGTGTGCGTGTGAATGAGGTTGCATGTGACCGTGGCTTACTTTTCTAAGTGCGGTGTTCTTGTCTGCTGCTTTCCCCAGTGCAAACCCTGCAGAGAAGTGAATAAAACAGCTCATTAACACTGATTATGGCCATTGTATTTTTACCAGCCACACATTTAACTACTGCATTGTTCCATATACTCCAGACCAGAGATGGCCTTAGTTGAGGCAACAAGTTGAGATCTAGATTAAGGCATTTAGCCTTTAGAGAAACATCATTAATGGCATATATGCATCTGTATTTACCTGCGGCTCCATTTCCATTGCCCACAGCGACCAGAGCACTGATGGATCTCTTCCTGCTCTCTTTGGCCGTGACATTAAACACACTCTTGACCTGTCAATCAAACAACAAACATCATATATGACTGCCAATAACTGCAGGGAATCAATTTCTGTATGTGTGCTTCCTTTAAGCAACCACCAGGAGGCAGTACAAAACTACTGGAAAACGCTAATACACTCCATTGAAACGCATCTCAAATACTGCAGTCATTGTGACACACACTCTCTTTCTCTTTCTCCCCTCAGGCTGCAGATGTGTGCGTAATTGCATAGTATAAAGTACTTGTACTGAATAAAAGCATTCTTGCTCCTGCTCCTTACCACAATCCGTTATGTAACATTTGCTGTAGGAGTATTATTGATATGATGAGATCTTTGTTCCGAAAGAAAAAGCCACCCACTGGCAAGAACTAAACATGTTCAGAGGTAGTTACAAGGTGGATTTCAGCCTATTCAAAGAGCTCAAGCACAAAAGTTACACAGCTGATTATGTCCTAAACCAGCAGTCGGCAACCTTTTGAAGTGCCATATCTTGTTTCATTATAACATTCGCATTCCGACACGTACTCATCTCATTCTACAGAAGGCCTCACTTTAAAACAGTGCCTGCGGTAATGTCTCCTCTTTTAAATAAAGTATTATTCTGATAGAAAAAAATTATATCATTTGAAGTGCCACTGCGCACCCCACTAGGCAGTTTACGTGGTTTATCCACACTGCACGGTTCATTTGGATTGTTTGGCTTTCATACAGTTCATAACTATATGGTTGTGTAAGGATAAGGATTACTGCAAGAAGTAATTCTGCATGCAAATACAAGGGAGTTCAACATACCTAAATAAAACTGCTAAAAAATATATTATTCAGCTCTCTTGCTCATGTGCCAATGGTTACCTATTATCATACCAAAGGTGCCTCACATGAATAAGATTGCCAAGGGTTGTCCTAAATCTTCAGTGTCATTCAATTTCACCTGTTCAGGCGCACCTGTTCTGTTTATCAGTGATTCTTTTCAATCTTTCTGGTCATTTTTTGAAATCCTACTTCATACAATTAAACGATAGATCATTATCTCATTAGAAGTCAGTAAGATTACTTCAGGTTTTTCAAAAATCTCATGCTCACCAAGACTGTGTTTACCGATCAAAAATGGGGGGAAAAAATTCAATACAATTCAAAATAATTGTTTTCGATTTTAATATATAGTAGCCAACATTTGAAGTGAATCAAAAAAGTTCATCAAAGTTGTTCTAAGACAAAAACGGGTATTGTTTTTGTTTTAGGACAACTTTGATGAAAGGGTTTGATCCACTTCAAATGTTGACTACGGTATTTTAAGATGTATTTTATTCCTGTGAGGGAAAGTCAGCAGTCATTACTGCAGTGTTCAGTATCACATGATCCTTCAGAAATCATTTGAATATGCTGATTCGATGCTCAAGAAACATTTCTTACTATTATTAACAGTTGTGCAACTTCTGCTGCTTAATATTTTTGTGAAAACAGAGATACATTTTTTTTTCAGGATTCTTTGATGAATAGAAAGTTCCAATAGACAGCATTTATTTGAAATAGAAATCTTTTGAAACAATATAAAAGTCTTTACTGTAATCAATTTAATGCATCCTTGCTGAAAGTGAATTTTAATTGCTTTAAAAATAAATAATACTGACCCTAAATAATATCTGTGTGTATTAAGGACAGCAAATTTTACTACTTAATCACAAATGTTTACCTCAATATAAGCCAGTAAATGATGTATCTACTGTATAAATGGGTTATTTCAAGAATCGAAGATAGTCTTTAGGCACAGTCCTGCAACCATATTTTATGTGTATAAACACTGCTCAGAGAGAAAAAAAGGTTACCCACAACCCCATCTGTAACTCTAGTGACCCCAAGTTGAGATCATTTGTTATATGTGCATCCACTCAAACATACACGGCTGATTGATCAATACATAGGAATCACTAGAGGTTATAGCATCTGACACTCTCTAAGATCCACCGCAATTGTTCCTTCACTTTCTAAATCACTGAGGTCTCAGAAATGGGACACTGTGTGGTTCAATTGAAAGCACTAAATGAAAACGATGATGAGGACATAAAGAAGAACAATGTTTACTTAAAAAGAGAAAGGGAGAGATGGGTGGGGAACTCCCACCTGCGTTCTGTCAGTGTGATGCTGAAACACATGCCATCTGTTCAGGCCGCTTACACAAGCACACACACACTTCAGTAAAAGCAAAGCAACTGCCGAAAACCGAACACAAACAGTTCCAAACAATGACAGAGGTTTGTACAGACACACATGCACATCTGCTCATTAGCTATACTTGGTCTGGGTCATGTCATTATGCAATCACTACAACCATTGTCTCAACCCACAATAATCATTTAAATGAAATGCAACAACTCCACCTCTGTATGTTGCTCAGGGACAAAAAAAAAAAATGCATAAGAGTGTGTTTATCTTTGCTGATTAGCTATTATAAATGCTCTCTCAGTCTTGCTCATGTATCATCCACTCTAGAGCACTATGGCTCTCTTCCCTCTCTCTTGGCAGACGTCGCATGTCCTTGGGAGAAGTTCTTGAGTTTACAAGAAATATTTGGCTTAATTAATGTGGTTTTATAAGTACTTGGGCTCTTTCAGACTTTACTCATGCCTTCTCTAGGACACCCAAGAGACAGCAGGATGGAGGGAGGGAAAAGTGCGCCACCCTAAATGCAAGCCTGATAATGTCACCAAGCTTTTCAGAAACACTTCAAATTAATCTGCATCCACAGAGACGGAGGTTCTGGAAAACTGCAAATACTCTTCATTTCTGTGTAAGCTCTCTAGTGTGTCTGCACTGGGTTACCTCATAAGCTCTGGGGCAACGTGAGGACAGCACGCTACCATGTGCCCAATCACATGCAATGTCCAGACTGTTATACAGACTCAGCGCTAATGTGCTGGACACTGCAAAAGACTGAGGGGGTCTGACTCATAGTCTGTGGTGGTTCATTCTAGTCACTATTGCCAGCGGTCCTAAAACGTCAATCAAAATGACAGTATGAGAGAATTGGAGAAAGACAGAGCGACAGAAATGTTCTGTTCAAAACTCAGTGGGCCGTCTTTGTAGGCATCATTTTAAGACTTCACGGTGATGCTCCTGGCGTGAATTGTGTTCCAAAAGGTTGGTAACTTAATTATGCGGCCTGCTAAGAAATCCTTTCGGCAGCACTGCAAGCAACTTTTGCAAAGACAGCAATTCTACAAGATTACAAGCTCAGTGGAAAAAAAAAATAAAGGTGAATTTGATTCTGTAATTATTTCATTAATTCATTTATTTATATATTTCATTTATTTTTATTATTTATAAATATACAAAAGATGTATATAATCAAATAAATGCTGTTCTTTTGAATTTTATATTCAAAATTTTATAATCAAAAAATCAAGGTTTTTTCACAAAATATTCAAGGTTATATCAAGGTTTACACAAAAATATTGAACAGAACAACTGTTTTCAACACTGATAATAAGAAGAAATATTTCTTGATGTTTCTTCATCATATCAAAATGATTTTTTGAAGAATCATGTGACACTGAAGACTGGAGTAATGGCTGCTGTAAATTCAGCTTCGCATCACAGGAATAAACTACATTTTTAAATGTATTCATTAAAATAAATATGGAATATCAATATTAAAATATATAGTAATAATTTTTCACAATATTACTGTTTTTACTGTAGTTTTGATAAATGCAGTCTTGGTGAGCGTAACAGACTTCTTCAAATTTACTGAACTCAAACAGCAAAATGTGCAATTGGGAGATAATTACTTTTGAATCTTTATTAAATTATGGAAGCAGAAATGGGCTTCCATACAAAAAATAAAAATTAATTAAAAAATTAACTATTTCACCCAGAGTCTCTCTCTCTCTCTCTCTCTCTATATATATATCTGCATATATCAGCGAGTCTGCATTGAAACCCCCTCTCCCTTAGTGTGTATGACGCACATAGTTCCTGAGCATTCCAAGTCATTTATGAGGTTAATTTCAATTAAGAGACTGGTGTCTAAAGACAACTGCCTTTGTAGGCAGTATGCAATGAGGCAGCTCACTAGGTTTTGGAACAGCGCTAATGAGAGTGAGAAGAAAGCAGATCACTTCACCTAAATCATCAGCCTTCCATTTATTTCTTGCAGTGTTCAGACAGGGAAGAAAAAACTTTGGCTGTAAACCTGTCCACTTCTCTGCCAACAAAGCTTTATGGAAATGAAAGAATCAGAGGACAAAAGAAAGACAATATGGAAAACAGAGTAAAGTGAAAGAGACGAGGACCCGAAGTGAATTGCTATACTGATTTCCATTCTAAACTCAGCAACATTTCTGCCAAATGAGTCTTGTGGTGCCAGCCAGGGGCCCTATACAGAGATTTGTTTATCAAACGTTCATTGTTGTGTATAATTAGATAATTCTCCAGACACTCCACACTACATGGTAATTTTGTGCTGAGCAGATTTTGTCCCCTGACTGCCTCCCATTTAGGAATTCAAGAGAGTGGTTCAGAAGCTCTGAGATACACACATGCAATAAGATTCACAAGGGAGATACACACAAACACAATTCTCTCTTAAATTCAAAAAAGATGAGATGCTGTATCTCCAAAGCACATCTCTTTGACATAATCACAAACACACTAGCTCTGTTCCAAACTTGGTTTGCCACCTACCTATGCAGCATTTTAAGGTCTTTTCCCAACATAAAGACTCTTTCCAAATAGTAGGCAGCAAAATTACCTCATTTTGGCAATTCTAAGGCAACACAGCATGCAGCCTTTGTGGATTAAGCAATCCCAAAATGCACTGTGACGACCTCAGTAAAAACAACCCAAGGGAAAAATTAAGCATTTAATATAGTTTAAATTGTATTTTATTCCTCTGATGGCAAAGCTGGATTTTCAGCAGCCATTACTCCAGTCTTCATTGTCACATGATTCTTCAGAAATCAATCTAATATGCCGATTTACTGCTCAAAAAACATTTCTCAATATTATAATGCTGAAAACCGTTCATCTTAATTATAGATGGAGAGTTTTTGTGGAAAACAAACATGATTATATTGGTTAGTTTTTTATTATAATATAGTTTTTTTTTTTTATAGAAACAGCGTTTATATGACAGAAATCTTCAGTAACATTACACATTTCTTTACTGTCACTTTTGATTAATTTAACAGATTCTTGATAAATTAAAGTATTAACATTCTTAATTTTTTATTAAATATATATTTTGTCAGAATTCACAACTGCATTGGAATGGCCATCAATGGAGAAACAAGATAAAGCAGATCCCTTGTTGCAGGTAGGGAAAAAAAAATATTAAGAAAATTCACTTTTAATAATCCAATCAAACCCTACCTCATACAAAAATCTTTTCATGTAAAATATTCATTTTTTATCATAAATTCAAAACAATTTATTTTAATGCAATTTCATGTTAGTAAGACATATGGTTCTGTTTGTACTCACCTCTATCACGCGTGAATCAAAATCTTCATATGTTTCTGAAGGAAAAAAAGGGAAAAAGCAAAGTCACAACTTTTTATAAACAACAAAAAACACCAAAGGTCATCAGCACAGGTTGAGATACCTAAAAATGGCTGACACAGCCTATTTGTTTTTGATCAGGGACAGCCAATGTGTTAAATGAGATTAGGTGAGTGGTCTGTTATGACCTCTAACCCCAGGGCTCTGAGGTTGCTGCAGTAACTCATTACAGGTGTTTCATTTTGCCCGCGAGAGACAAGCATATTTCCTCGATTTAAAGGAGGAGGTGTTGCTGTGGTGACTCAGGGGTGAGAAGTTGTTGGAGCAGATCTAGACATGATTCAGACTCCAGGCCTCACCGTCGCTGGGCAATCCATCACCACGACTACCAGAGATTGCACTCACATCCCTTTGGCCAATCAGAGGACAGGAAATCTATTTGCACGGTAAAATGGTGAGCGGCAGAACAGAGATTAACAGCGGTGTAAATTACAAGGAGATTGCACTTTCTGCATCTTGTTTCGCTGTGTCTGAGTGTGTGTGTGTGTGTGTGTGTGAGTGTTGAAGCAACCAAAGTGTGTAGATGCAGGTTTTGCACCATACATTCTACTATGTTTTCATCAACCTGTTTGACTATCCATTATAAATCAACTATACAGCCATGCATCTCCTTAACCAAGTGTTTTCAGTAGAATGGGACGAATCAAAGGGCTGTCCAACACACACAAACACACCTCCGTTGGGCCCCGGATCTGGTGGACCCAGACTGATCCCACCCCAGGAGTAGCCAGTCCAGCCCCTCTCTCTCTTTATCTTAGTCTTCCTGCGTTTGTCCCATTCATCCCTCTGGCGTTCCAGGGTTGCTGTCACCTCCTTCTGCTCTGCCTCTCCTCGTTGTGACGGTTTCTGGACGGACCCATCCCTATACACCGGAGAATTCAGACCAGGCCACAGGTAGCCAGCACGACCTAAAGAGCACACATGAAATTACAAAAAAACACATTACACACTATTATCGGTTTCTACCTGGTTTCAAGAAAAGCCTCCATGAGCGAGTGTGAGAGAGGGAGAAAAATAAATCGATAGATTCCCCTGAGGTATTTTTAAGTGAAAGTAAATAATGTCACTCAATAACTGTGGCGCTCTGTGAGCGATGTCTGCTTAGGAGAAGGTTAGATTCCAACGGCAGATATAAACCTCTAAACTTGAAGCTGAGCTGTGATTGATATTTATTAACTGGCATAGTGAGTGCAAACACCTCAAGAAACGCTACAGACTAAAATGGACATCTAATGGTTACTGCTGTTGTAATGTAGTGTTGGCCTTAAATCTGTCCAGAAAAAAACTGAACTGGTGATCAATAAAATTATTTCTTTTTAAGGCATCGTATGATTAAAAACAAACAAATGGCATTTCCCTTAATGTTTGATTTACTATCCAAACATTTGGTACAAGCTCACTCAGTCTACTCATTCAAGATTAGGCCTATTTGTATGCTGCAGAACAGGTCATACAATGCTAAATCACCATTTACATGCCCACAGTCTTAAAGTAGCAAACAGAAGCAAAAATAGCCAGTTTAATTCTTTGGGTCAAAGAATGATGAGATGTGGGGCCAGTAAGAATTTTTTTAAATCATATGACTACTTTTATTTAGCAAATACTAAATTGATCAAAAGTGTCAGTAAATATATTTATAATATTACAAAAGTTTTCTATTTCAAATAAATGCTTTTTTTGCACTTTCTATTCATTAAAGAAAACTAAAAATAATGCATCATGGTTTCCACAAAAACATTAAGCAACTGTTTTGCCTTGTTACATTGCCCTATTACATTGATAACAAGAAATGTTTCTTGAGCACCAAATTAGCATATTAGAATGATTTCTAAAGAGGTCTGTGAAATTAAAGACAGGAATTCACAGGAATAAATTACATTTTAAAATATACTGAAATTACAATTTTAAATTGAAATAATATTTCATGATATTACTGTTTGTACTGTATTTTGTGATCAAATAAAACAGCCTTGGTGAAAATAATACATTTCTTTCAAAAACATTTTTTTTTAAAAATCTAATGGCCCCAAATCCCCTCCGCCCCAAAAGTCACATTATAATCATATTTAAATTATGATTTTTTTTTTCTTTAAAAAATTATCTTTATTCAAATTATAATGTTTTAAGTATAAGAAATAAAAGTGTAAAACAAAGCCCCTAAAAATGTTTTTAGTGTGTTCTGTTAATGCTGTGAAGCAGGCAAAGATGAGAGGATATCATGGGTAGGATGTACCTTCTCCAAGGTTCTGGCCTCGATTGAGATCTTTTTTTATTTTACGTTTGGTTCTCTTTCCTCTTCCCTTTCTGGCACCGGCACCGGACTCAGCTAAGACTCCCCGCCAAAGCTCATCAGCTGTCACTAAGGGAATAAATGGATGTCAATGAATCACACACACCTACAATCACATCACTAATACAGCCTATTAGACTCATACACACTCTAATAAGGTGTTGGGAAGTAACTAGTTACATGTAACGGAATTACGTAATTTAATTACAAAAGTAATTGTAAATAGGTACAGTTACTGAGAAAAAATGTGTAATTGAATTACAGTTACTTATGAAAATGTTAAGGATTACAAATGAGGTTACATCTGATTTTTTTCACACACACTCCCACATACAGGTGCATCTCAATAAATTAGAATGTTGTGAAAAAGTTAATTTGTTCTTGTAAGTTATTTCAAAAAGTGAAACTTTCATATATTTTAGATTCATTGCACGCAAAGTAAAACATTTCAAAAGGTTTTTTTTGTTTTCATTTTGATGATTAGAGCTTACAGCTCATGAAAGTCAAAAATCAGTATATAATTTGAGTTGAATTACTGAAATAAATTAACTTTTCCATGACATTCTAATTTATTGAGATGCACCTGTACAGATTTAACTGATTTCTTTCATAAATTGCAGTGACTGCTCTAAAA
>JAUZSZ010000125.1:12925240-12935394 GCA_034780575.1 Labeobarbus marequensis
ATCAGATGTGAAGATAAGAATTGCTGTATTTTATTAAAGAAAGGATGGATGTCTTGGTATGTATTTGGTGTGATTTGTCTAAAATAAAATAAAACTTCACATTTTCTGATTCTGTTTCTTTATTCAGAGTAAGTGAGAATATGTCTGATCTGTCCAGTGTAGATTTCATACTTTTCCAAAGTGATAACAATATTGTATTGGTGGCAGTTAGGCAGGTCTCATAAGAAGCGTTAGGACAAAACACAAGAGATATTGAGAACTGAGTTTCTTTAATCTTGTAGAGTTATAAGCAAATTGAGTGCTACGTTGACTCAAGTATTCAAGTTAAACCCTCAACCGCCTGAAAAAATGAGAATAATAGTGCATATTTCTGAGGAGAAGAGATTGGTCAAGTTGATGCAGTAGCCTGACATTTGGGTTTTATGAATTGCTTTTATCTGCAATATAAAGCTCTCTTTAAAAACATAAAGTAGTTTCATTTGAAGCAGCCAGAAGTTCAGTGTTAGCTCATGGTCTTCTCCACTCAATGAGGAATGCAGAGAATGTAGAGAGCTCCATTTTCCACTTTCCTACTTTTCTGAAAATTTTAAAAGCTCTCACGCACATCTATGAAACAAATCTTTACCACAGAGAAAAGGGAAGCAGGTTTAGACACAAGACCTCTGATAACCCTGGATATGAACACCATCTGCCTGATCATGTACCGAACACACGGTTCAAAAATATACCCTCGTGTCATGCCTATTTTGGCTGATCACCATTTATTAAACCACTGTACAGAGGAACATCATGTTGATAGAGGAAGTTCTTTCAGGTTACTCCAATATCAGTTGCAGTGTACACACTGTGATAATCCTAAATAGCCAGTTATATATAAAGAAAACCTAAAAGTAGCACTGTATGAGATAAGAAAGATACAAGGAGCAAGCCTCTGTAGGGCAATTGAATTGAGCTAACGAAAAACTACAACTTTTCAAGACTTTAAAAAAAAAAGGGAAAAAATTGAGAGATTTATAGCAGCAGTCAGAAGAACAAGCAATGTCAAATTTACAGTCGCTGTTTTAGAAACACCCTCACAATAACATTAACTAGTTTTTTTATTTTTTATTATTTGATGTGAAGGTTTATCAAGTATAGTGCTATAAATGTACATGAAGTTTTTTAAAAAATGAAAATCTAAAAAAAAAGTTGTTGACCGTTAAAACTCACCATCACAGACCGCACCATCATTATTTTGGCATGAGTCCATGAACTATGCTGCTTGTTTTAAAGGAAATTCTGGAAGTGTGTCTCTGTATATCTAAAAGAGCATAACAAGGTGCATCATGAAACATGGTAAAAAGTCACATATGCTTTTAAATGTGTGGTATAACAAATATGTACATCTCTTTGCACAAACTCATTCGTTTAAATTGCATATCAAGTGGCCAGCAAATATTTTGTGCCTCTTGCCTCATTCTTGTGTGCCAATTCTCAACGGAAAACCCAAAGAGAGGTCCAAAGTAATCATTTTATTTGTTTGTCTGTGTCATCAGACTGATGATATTTCAACTATGTGAAATACTGTTGGGAAAATGACTCAGCTCTTTGCTACAACAGGCTTGGAGACAAAAGATAATGGTTTCTTGTAGCAGAATGTTCATGATTTATAAATCTGTATGTGTAAAAAAAAGTAGTATGTGGACCAATTTTGTAAAAACTCATTTAGCGATTCATATTTTTAAACTTAATTGTGAGCTCTATAGGCATCATGCAGTCTCACCACTACTTCACCCTGTCTCAGCAATCTTTTTTAGTCTCCAAACTTTTAACCAAAGCAGGACATTCGCATCCATTTTTCACGATTCTAAAACTGAAGTTATGTAAATATTAGAGGGCTGAAAGAGAGACAGTTGGTCTGGGGCAGGAGCCATAAACAGTCCTCAGAGATGGCAGGAGAACAGTGCAGCATTCACAATCAGTCAAGAACAAGGGCTCTCTTACTGACTGAGGAGGGAACTGGAGCAGAGTATGGAGTGAATTTGTCCATACAGCTGTGATTTCCTGCTCTGCAAAGCACTCTGTAACCATAAAGGGCACAGAAAATGTGTTTCTCCCCAGGTGTTGGCTTTACCAACTCAAAGATTTCATTTGCTTTTTTATTTCCTGTGCACGAATTGCAAACATGTGGTTGAGGATGCACGTGCTCGGTTAGGACAAGTTTATGCAAAGATAAATCCTTGTGAGTGTGACTCTTTCATTGTTTCATTGCTATCTTGCTATTCTGACATAGCAGTTTACATTATGTGATACCTGATACAGTACTTTTGTAGAGCGTCATTCTTCTGCTATTTTTAAAGAGGCATACTGCAGCTGTTGACACCAGGACACCAGTGCCAGCAGTCCATAGAAACCTATGACACAGATTTTAGACTACTCACCTTCAAAAAGTGATTCTGAATCTGCATTCGGTCGGACTGTAACAAAGCTTTCATTAATTCTAGTTCAGTGGTGGACACCACCCTGTTTACAGTTTGCTTTTGCCAGTACTTGGTCAATGAGCCATTGTTTGAGTCTGGGATGAAGTCATCCAGCAGCAGAAATGGCTTGAAGGCTATGAGTTTGGTCTCTGGCAATTTACATCTCATTTTATAAGGTGCTGGTTTTGGAAAATATTATTTATTTATTTTCCATTTACAATGTGAAAGAAGTTTTTTTTTTTTTTTTTGCTGAAACTCGTAATCAGAGCTTGTTATGTACATAACTCAGAACTGTGCTTTCAAGTAGAAAATATGGATGAGTCACAATTCTAGCGGTGTATCACAGGCATGCGATTTTAGTACACACCATGGAGACAACAATAATGACATTTCATTGGAAATCACTTTCAAAATTATGTTTTTTTATCTAGCTGATTAGCACTAAAAAAGATTGACAGCCAATCTAACTCTAAAAATCTTGACGACCAAACAGAACGTTATTGGCCATTGTTGTGAGCACTAATATAGTTATCGTTTTAGACAGTTATTAGTTAGCTCTGTTATTAAATATCGTTCCTGGTGTGAACAGGCCTTAAGATATATCACAGGAATTGCTCTAACCCTGTTTTTGTCAGGGAAAGTTTTGAAAGTCCGTTACATTTAGATTTAAAATATACTTCTAAAGTGGACTTTTGGGAACTTTCTGGAATTCATTAAATCTTTTTTAATTAAATATATAAGTATGTTTCCATAAACCAGTGATGGACATAAAATGTTAAAAATATACTTAACATGTGTAAAGAGTTTTTCTTTAACTGAAACTGATTCAGCAGTGAAGAACACATTTTTGTTTATTGCGGACTGTAGTGAAGCCAACATAAATAGAAGAAATTCTCATCCTCAAGCACTTCAAGGCTGTGCAATCTCAGAGCTACAGTCATACACACACACACACACACACACACACACACACACACACACACACACACACACACACACACACACACGTACACTCTGGGGAAATGAATTTCTTTCCACTCCCACAAGTCCTTCAGGGTCCTGCAATCCTTCACTGCATTTACAGCCATATACATGAACCCAGTGAACTAGTGAACTTAACATACAGATGATATATTTAACCCACAAACCACAATCTGGTTTGACTCAGTGTGTACATACACGTGCATATAGCTAGTCAAGCCAAGTCTAATCCTTAACCCTAAAATACCCTAAAATAGGGTATTTAAACCATTTTATATTTATACATTTATCAGATCCCTTTTATTTTCTGAGGGGTTGCCCTTGCAAGCTATTCTTGCTGGGTTTTCTGTTCCTCTGAGAGCATTTTCAGTCATTTTGTCTAAGCAAACATATTGAAACATGCCCCATTCCACTCTTGCAGAAGATAAGCAGAGATTGCAAACTGTCATGATGCAATAAGCTCTAGACTTGTGCATGCTATTTAAAAGTACTAAAGCTCTTTAAATTACATGATTAAACTCAACACCAGTTCTTATTTCTACTGACTACTAAATATCATACATCATCATTTATAAATAATTGTAATATTTTATGGGCTGTAGTATATTTATTTTGATATATATAAAATTAAGAAATGATTCTGTTGTGCCTTGAATCTGTATATGTATGTATGTATGTATATCTCACTATAATGACTTTTTAATTTTCTTTTGTAAAGCTGGTTGTGACGTAAACAAACAAGCTGACCAATTAGGATCAACCTCTGAGTGTCACTCACGTGAGCACGGCATGTCTCTGTTCACCCTATCTTCACGACTAAACACCATGTTCACTGGCTGTCACTGGCTGCCATGGTCATGTGACCAAATATTTCATTGCTTACAGGGTGGCCTGCACACATAGTGACAGAAATAGCCATGTAGTGACATAGGTGTGTCTTGGCTGTGTGTCTGCGCTCCCTGGGAAATGCCTAAATAAGATATTTGATGAGAATTTTGATATTGTTACATGTATTGGATCAACAACCAACTGAACACTATAATGTTTTATTGTATATTCAAAAAAAGCACTTATATTTTTTGTTTATGTTGCTTTTGGCCGATTCGCGAGTCATATTCAACCTACATGCATTGCAGTATGCATAAACAAAAAAGTATGTTTTCAATAACTCATGACGTAAACACATTTTTCAGAGTCAGCTATGATTCTTTTACTTCACATGCTCAAGTGTCGAATAACGGCAAGTTGGCGAGATAAAGTAAGTACTATTTGGCTGGTTGTGTGATCCCCACATGGTGCTCCCATGAGGCTCCATGTAAAACAAAACAGATTTATTTACACTTTTTTGTTTGTTTGTTTGAGTGCATGGCATTTTTCAAAAGTACTATTTCTTGTGTATATGGCTTTAATAAACTAGGAGTGTGTTTTCAGCACCAAGGAAGGGCATTTCACACTAGCAATGTGCCTGTGATACAATAAATGAATGCCTTAGCTTCTTCTATTCCTGACTCTAAGCTGTATCACCTTTAAAAGTTGGCAGAGAACTGCACATATCATAACATATAACTCATATAACAGACACCAGTCATTCATGTTCTCACATGAGAATATGCAAATACACACTGAGCCATATGAAACAAACACATGTGAACAGGGTGTCTGAAAGAGAATGAGTGTTCCACAACAACTCTGGACTACCTTATGACCTGGATATTGATAGAGCAGATAGTGTTCTCTTGGCCTGTATTCATAGTAGCTGAGGACTTTGGTTCACCATGACTTTCATGAATAAAGTACAGCTATAGAAGTGCAGGGAATTGGCAGGACTTGTGTTGTGCATGAGTGCAAGGACGGATTTTTGCCAGCCAGTAAACAAATGTAAAAAACAAACGTAGCAAATGTTGCCTGAAAAACAAAGAAAAAATAGTAAACTTCTTGTAATTCCAACAATATTTTTTGTAAATGTGACTTTTGTCCAGTGTCTTCTCTGTTGAAAAAACCAGCATATGCTGGTTAAGTAGGTTTTGAAGCTTGGATGCTGGTTTGAGCTGGTCTAAGCTGGTCCTTAGCTGGTCATGTGCTGGTCCTAAGCTGGTCCTAAGTTCTAACTCAGCAGAAAGAAAGTGATACAGGTTCGGAACAACATGAGTAAATTATCACATATTGATTTTAAGGTGAACTATCCCTTTAAAGACTCACAACCTCTTGGTTGAACATGAAAATGACATACAAACTGATCTATAGTGTGCTGTCTTTTTGTAAAAGTGTTAAGAAATTTAAGTTTAAAGTGTAAAGCTGCAATTTCTGATTGGTCTGCTGTCTTGCTTTTATTTGCATTCTTTACTGACACTGGTCTTTTCTTCCAAAAGCCTATTTTATTCCATATATCTATTTTTATTGTCAGCTTTAGGCTACATGACTTTATGTGTATTTTATTTTTAATAATGCATTTATTTTATTTATTTTTTTAAATTAAAAAATTGCTTATATAGCCAAAACAATGAAACAGAGACTAACCCGCATATTAATCTTACATTTACCAAACTGAAAATCGATCAGCAGATTAGAAGCAATCATTGAGCAAAAACTTGTAAACAAATATTATGCGTACGTGACATTAGTCTGCTGGGGTCATGACTGGAAAGTGAAAAAACAGAAGTCTGTGTTCTTCTCAAATTCGCTCAACATGCACATAAGAGCCATGACCAAGATCACAGGTTCTCCTTTGATCTGCATATCATTAGGGGTTTGTTACCGACAAACGGACCAGAGCGTTCTTGTAAAATATGTTCACACTCACAGTCTGCTGATACATGGGTTTGTTGGTCATTTGGTGTAGTAGTTTGGTAATGTAGCATCAAAGTTTTGCACTAGAATTGATGTGGGGGGTGTTTCTCACTGAATGTGAGAATGGACAGCAGTGATGTGTTCAAACTATAGTTGAATCTCTCCCATGTTGGCCAACAGGTTTCAATCAATAGTCTAATTCTGACTGTGTATGTGTGTTCTGAAGTGGGTGGAAATGTTTTCTTTTGTACCTGAATATGCATGTCTAACATGCTGTACAAGTTGAACATATCAATGTGAAATCATCAATAAACTAGATTTGTTTCGTCTTTCATCATTGTCATTTTAAAATTGTTATGTTAATCAAATCCAAATCAAGAATTCAAGAAAACTGTATCAAGTAGGGAACATTTAGTCAACAGATCAACTTGACTTATTGTAAAGAAATCCAAATTTTGCATTCTTTTAGGAAAAGTCTTTAACATAGCTCTGAGTATGCATATAACTGTACAATCTACATCAAACACTGTACTTAAAGCACACTACACAGAGCATGCTACATAATACTCAAAAATATACAGACAGAAAACATTCTATTTTGCAAAAGTTTGACATCTGAGTTATGTCAGCTGACAAAGTGTGCACCCGCAGCCCATTCTGTTCTTCAGTCATCCTGTCCCTACACTAAATTGGAGTTCCACCAATAATCACAAAGAACATAACTTATCTACAAATCACTAATGACTTGCTTTTATGATGCGCTGTTCAAACATAGAAAGAACTAGATTTTCTTTTTGTGAAGGAAACACAATTGTATGCATTTTGCACGTCAGACCTTGTTTTCTGTTGACTGTGAATGAGAATGTAGTTATTTTACTGTATTTATTTATTTATTTTTACTCTCTTTCAGCTCCTAAAACATTTTCAGACGGATTACAATCAGAATCTATTTTCTGTCATTGTGATACTATTAGTTTTTGCTTTTATTTTGAATGAGTTTTTTTATATTTGTATTATTTAAATATTTGTTTTAATTTTAGTTACAGTTTTAGACTTTGTTGTGTATTTTAGTAATTTGTATTATTTTTTTATTGTTTTTATATTTTATTTTTTATGTAGTTTTTAATATTTTTATTTCAGTTATTTTAGTAATCAAGTTAAATTTAAATTAAAATGAGAAATGCTGCTTGGCAGCTAGGTGAAATGAAGTAAGTTTACATTTTTATATTTTATTTTATTTACTTTTTTTCAAGTAACAAAATATGTGTTTTTAATTTTATTTTATTTTAAGTATCATCTTGGTTGAACCCTGGTCCAATTCGTGGCTTGTGGTCCTTTCCAGATCCCATCATCTTCTCTCTCCCACTTTGCTTGCTATCAATTCACATTACTGTCCAGTCTCAATAAAGGCAAAAATGACAAAATTCTAAAAAAAAAAAAAAAAGAAAGAAAGAAAGAAAGAAAAAAACACACAATGGTAATTTATCATTTTGTTCAACTGAATGTAGCAAAGACAGTACGAGAGGAATCAGGACACGACCCAGGTCAGACTCAAACCTGGACCCCCATGAGCTAACAGCTGTGCTTCAAGCATGTGCACAGTCCACAAAACCACAATTCTGACAACACATATATAATTTATAACACATGGTGTATCTGTAATGGAAACTCAGGTTTTCACACTCTCAATTTCTGTCCAAACCTGTCACAGACCCATGCAGAGCACCCAACTCTTATGTAAGACTGACAAAAAGTGCCAATGAGTCCAAGTGATGAAAAGGGCGAAAGATAAAACATTAAATATGTTATAGAGTAAGCAAGAGAGAGAGTGTTTATATATACGGGGCAGTAAAGGAGGAGGAAGGTCAGAGGTGTGCTGTTAAACTACAAAGCATCTGCTTCCACAACATTTGGCATCTTCCCTCAGTTTAATGACCCACATACACTCCATTAGCCAATGGCCAACCAGCTGCCCCATACAAATTTACCGACAAGGGGCTTATGTTAACACAGTCTTTGCTCTCATAACAAACCAGTTCCAAATCTGTAAACTACTTGCTCTGGCCTTCCCCCCATTTATCACTTCTTTCCTCACTTTTCTCTTCTTTCTTTGCATTTCTTGTTATAAATTGAGAATGATGGAGTTTGTTTCCACAACCTGTACTGCCGAGCTACTGAATAGAGACTTTAACACATACTCTCAACAATCCTTATCACAGACCTCGTACCGTGCAATTATTTATGAAAATAAAAGACACATTGAATAATTTGCCAATTTTAATCAATTAATTGCTTGACAGAATGAATTGGGTCATTATTTATAGAGCTACATGGACAGAGCAGGTCATTAAGAGTGGGGTCATGGACGCCCACGGAGGCATGAACAATTCATTATCCACCATTAACAGACTCAACGGCTTCTATGCTTGAACGGTCTCACACAGAGCAACAAACTCACACAGACACACACATACAGACACCTATTTCTGAAAATGTGCATGTTTATACAAAAAGAGACTGGGCATTTGTTAAATAAGGGGAGGTGCCGTGCTGAAATCGATAGAAAACCTATCAACTACTCCACTGATTGACACACATAGAGCCAAACTCTGATTATCAGGTGAGCATGTGACTTTATCTGTAAGAGTAGCTTCTCACAGGCTGACACATACACACATACATCTATGATCATTAAAAGTTGCCAAACTTTTCAGTCTAGAACCCACATGTTGTAATTATTCTCAAGATTCACCAGAAACTTTTAAGAGTGAAATATGAGGTGGAAAAATGAATTTGTTTGTTTTTTGCTAACATCTTTTCACTTCATAGTATTAATTAGGCTTCTTTTCAGTTGAACTTCTATAAGACTTATAAAAAATTAACATTTTGTCATTAATTCATGTTGTCCCAAACCTGTATGAGTTTCTTTCTTATGTTTAACATAAAAGAAGATATTTTGAAGAATGCTGGTAATTATACAGTTGATGGTCTCCATTAATGTCCGTAGTATTTATTTCCCTACTGTGGAAGTCATTGGGAACCAGCAACTGTTTGGTTCTTCAAAATTCTTCTTTTGTGTTCAGTATAAGAAAGAAACTTATACAAGTTTGGAACAACATGAGTGTGAGTAAACGATGACAAAACATTCAATTTTGGGTGAACTATTCTTTTAAGGTATGCTATTTTTATTATCCCGAAAAAAAAAATAACACTTACAAATACAAAGCCAGAATAAGAACAAAAGACAATGAGGGTTACACACATTAAACCAAGGCAAACTATGTTAGCTTAAAAGAATCACACAGTGAAAGAGTCTAGCATGCAATAGGATTATTAGAATATCTTAAAGACTTTACATACACATCAAAATCTTTCTTGATAACAAAAAGGAAGGCGTTTTATTTGAAAATGTATGTTTATGAAAGTAAAATTTGGCAAGAGATATCAACAAATTTATAATAAATTTAAGGACTCAAAGGGTAACCAAAAACATTTTTGGTGTTATACAGAAGTTTGAATATAAATATTTTCTAACAAAATTGGAACAGTCAACACAGAACACTTAAGCACTATAAGCACAGTCCCAAAATAAATGATTTATTGTTTAGCAACTGGAGGAAATACTATTATTAAATTTAGCAAGTTTGTAATTTACTAGGTAGCAATTATAGAAAATTTTAATAAGACTTCAGCAGCTTTGTTAGATAAAAAAAAAATTTGTCGAAGAAGCCAAAAATCTTCCCATTCTATATCACTAAACCTTTAAGGTATGCTATAAATGAGCATCTTCATAACTGTGAGGTAATCATGGAGAATATTTTTAGTTTTTGGTGCTACATTAAGTAAGAGCAGCCTTATGCTGTGTAATACACTGATTCAGTAGCCATTTTGATTTGTGAAATGAATTTGTCAGATATTTTTTATTTT
>JAUZSZ010000125.1:13232398-13248890 GCA_034780575.1 Labeobarbus marequensis
AGGAAATTAATTTTTCGTGGCCAGAGAAATAATTTTCCTTAGAGTCAATAGACGATTAAAACTGTCCGTACTGCGGAAGAACAAATCATTTTATTGTACTATTAATGATACAGTTAATTCCTGAAGATGAATATATAATTGATAACAACTAGGGATGGGAAGATTAACCGATATGTATCGATACGCGGTCATGCGCGTGCACGATGCGAGTGCATCGGTAGAGCAGCAGAGGATGAATGAAATTTTGGAAACAAATCGAGATGCATCGGTTTTTGTGAGATGCATCGGTTTTTCCAAGATACAGCTTATCTTTTTAATATAGAATGTATTTCTTTATTTATTAACAAGTGTTGTCAACCTGTTTTTGGAGTATAATTTAATCGACCTACATAAAGTAGGCCTTAGCAACGGACTTGCGGATGTGTACACTACAATTCAATGTATCAGGTGCGCGGATGAAGCTAGTGGTGCGCCCTAATTGTCAGGTAGCGCGAGGAGCAAAGCAAACATGTCGGACGCCGAGACAATTTATTCCCCACCGAGTTTTAAATCTAAAGTGTGGCAACACTATGGATTTTACAAGAAAGATGGACGACTTGACAAGACAGATGCAATTTGTAAAATGTGCCGCGCATCTGTAAAATACACGGGCAGTACGACTAATCTGATATCTCACTTGAAGCGGCGCCACGGTGTTGTTGTGGAACCATCTTCCAGTGTCCCTGCATCCCCTGCCTCCTGCTCTGATTCACCTGTAGCTACCAGCTCCAAAAGTGGTGAGAAAAGCATTGAAAGTTTTTTCCACGCCCCGCTTGCTAACAGTTCCGCGTGCTCTACGGCAATAACGGATGCTATTGCATTGTCCATCTGCAAAGATATTCAGCCTTATAGTGTCACGGAGAACGAAGGTTTTAAACACCTCCTCCATGTCTTGGAGCCTCGTTATAAGATACCAAACCGAAAGCTATTCTCCGATAAACAGATTCCTGCTCTGTACGACAAATGCAGAAGAGAGATAGAGGAGTCTCTGCACAAAGCCCAAAGAGTTGCTGTAACAGTGGACGGCTGGACATCGTGCGCTACAGCATCATATGTAACGGTCACAGCACACTACATAGATGACGGGTGGGTTCTCAAAAACCACGTTCTGCAGACCAGAGTGTTCAACGAGGCTCACACAGGGAATAATCTAGCCGTTTTACTTCAGGATGTGTGCCGCGAGTGGAAGATTGAAGAGAAGAGCCCCGCGTTAGTCACAGATAACGCCAGAAACATGATCCTGGCTGGTGCTTGTGCCAAGATGGACCCACACGTGAGATGCATCGCCCACACATTGAACTTGGCATCTCAAAAAGCCTTTAAGGTGGACAGTGTCTCTGAGCTGGTGGTGAAAGTTAGGAAGCTTGTCTCCTTTTTCCACAAAAGCCCCAAGGCAACTGAAGTTCTGCGTGAAATACAGACACAGTTACACCTTCCCAACCACAAGCTCATCCATGACATTTCCACCAGATGGAACAGTACCCTTGACATGTTGGAGCGTTTCTGGGAGCAGCAGCCTGCTGTACTGAACACCCTGCTGTCCAGGAAGATAAAGAGGCGTGAGGTTATGGCGAGTTTGACAGAAGATGACATGACACTGATCCCAGAGATCATCAAATTAATGTCACCTCTGAAAGTGGCAACTACACTCCTCAGTGAGGAAAAAAATCCCACCATCTCCATTATCTCTCCAATCCAAGCCAAATTGCTGAGACAATTCCAACCAGATGAGAGTGATCTAGAGGTTATTTCCCACATGAAAGACAGATTCAGGCAGGACTTTGATGGCCGTTATACATATCTTGAAGGCACTCTCCACTGTGCGTCAGCACTTGACCCACGTTTTAAAGATCTGGCTTTTCTGGATGACAGTGATGCCAAGGATATGGTATTCATGAAGATAACAACCGAGGTGGTACAGATGAATGGAGAGGTAAGAACATTTAAAATAAGATCATTATTGCAGTTTAGAACTAATAATATATGATTATGCATTTATTTCTAATATTATGCATTTTTAAGGTAGAGGTCAGTGACACAATGCCGAATGAAGACCAGGCAACAGGCACATTGGAAGAGGACCAGACAGCTGAAACAGAAAACGACAAAAGCCCTTCCAAAGAGGACAAGACAGGTTGGTTTAAATGGAGACAATGACACAAATGTACAGAAGTATGTAGTGAAGATGCAATACAGTGAAGTAATTTTCAGATTGTAAATTAAAGGAATATTTTTAGCAGAACTGATAAGCCTCTCTTCTGCCCTCTTCTGTAGATGATGCCCCTCCGAAGAAAAGGACTGCCATGGACCAGATGTTTGGAGATTTCCTGAGTGCAAGACCACCAGCAAAAACCATCAGGGAGAAAGCTAAGGATGAAATCTTAAAATATAGAGAGAGGGACACTTTAGGTTTGGATGGGGATGTGTTGCAGTGGTGGAGACTGCAAGTAGATCTTCCACTACTATCAGCTTTAGCAAAGAGATATCTGTCCATCCCAGCAACAAGCGTACCAGCTGAAAGAGTTTTCAGCACAGCTGGAGACATAGTTACAGCTCAGCGTAGCTTGCTTCACCCTGATCATGTTGATCAGTTGATATTTCTGAAGAAAAACCTTTAACTGAAGGTGACTGACCACTGTACACTATTCTAAAAGGCCACAAGGTGTCCTCCTGTTTACTTTAAGAAATTTTATTTTTATTTTATTTTATTTTTATTAGCCTGTTGTTTACAGTGACAGTGATGTTTCAAAGTAAAAGCAGCATAACACTGCTAGTTCACAACGTTAAGTTTTGAATATTCCGTAGCAAAATATATCTTTGTAAAACTTATTTTCATAGTTGAAAAGTTAAATCACAATTCTTGTTGTGCAATAGTAAACCTTCTTTCTGTTGAAAGAGTGCAAATATTTTTTTTAGTATATATTGCACTTATACATTCTGTTCATCTTGAAATACTTAAACAATATGTGCCATATGTTCTAAAATGGCCCTCTACTGTAAACCGACACTCAGGCTCTGAGAGAAAAACCAGTTTGTAAAAAAAAGTCTTGGTTTTACTTGGTTAATAAATAATCAAACTCATTCAATGGCACCGCATCTTCTTTCACATCATCACATAAACTTGATCTAATTAGTTAGTGCTGAATTATCGCATCGTATCGTGATATGGGTGTGAATCGTATCGTATTGCATCGCAATATGTCACAAATGTATCGTTAATATATCGGATCGGATCGGATACTTTGTATCGAGATGCGTATCGGATCGGCATTATATCTTAGATGCCCAACCCTACAATGAACATATCAGTGCCATCAGAATGAAAAGGATAGTCAAAATGCTTGGTCATGTTGTCAATATAGCATTGCACTCTGTTAGTGTTACCTGATGTAAACTATGGCAACAGTTTAGATGACAGTTACTGTACTGAAATGCAGAAGACTGCACATCTTATGTATATATGCCATATATCCATTTCAATAGTACAAATTTACACATTACTATATGTGGGATATTGATTGAAAGAGACTGATAGGATTCACAGCTACACTTTTACTAGTGATCTGACAAAAAAAAAAAAAATACCTTACAACGTCATTGTGATATAGAAAAGAAAAAGAAATATGGGCACAAAGGCGAAAATACAAAATTAGAAAGACAAACACAAACACAGGCAGAGCTTTTGTATGCAGTACTGTATGAGGAATTTCAGAGAACTGGTTTGTCATTGGTTGATCTACATTCTCTTCATTAGTGAAAGTCAAGTTTCCCCTGCACAATCCATGGCAAATTTACAAAAAGACTAACAGGAATGTGTAGAAAATATGTTTGACAGTTTATGACAACTAGATAAATTTTGCATTTAATGACTTATACGATGAACTAATGACTAGATGTTTTGAGGGGTAAGATTATTGCACAGAGAACTATATAATACATTTTGAGCAACAAGACATTAGCAACTGATAATGAAGGAAACCGCAGACAAATTTGCATAATCGATTGCATGAATGTACCAAAGCAATTGCAACTTGTTCAAAACTAAGAATGAGAAACTGCTTTTATGATGTGCACAAGTGACTAGATGATGTGGAGGTTGAACAAATAGTTTTGAGAATTTCATTTCTGATCTGAGAAATGCACCAAAGCGACTGAGATCAGCTGTAATAATGCATTAGTAAATGTTGAAATTAACATTAATAAATGCTGCAGAAGTATTGTTCATTCTTAGTTTGTGTTAACTACACTAGTTAACTAATGTTAACTAATGAACCTTATTGTGAATTGTTACCATTTATATAAATGTATCTGTATACAATAGAGCCACAATTCCAACTACCAATAGGAGGTTTCTGGACGACAGCAAAAATGTATTTTGCCTATGTCACAATATAAGGTAAATCTGGTCCTGTACATGATACTGATTTTTGTTGCCAAATTGGCTTTGAACAGTTGTTGATTAAACCATTAAACTGAAATATCATGCCTGTCTATCTGCTTGACCGACAGTTTTATTGATCACTGAGAGAGCATTGATTAGTATGATGTTGGTTCAATAAAAAATGATAAAAAAAAAATAGCTTAGATGTAGTAAACTACTTTTGCCATGTTGCTGTAGCTTAGCTTGCTACATTTCCCAGGGCTGTAACTTTACTGTAGTGAAGCTTCATTTAATGACGAGTAACTGTTAGCTTAGCTCACTACATTTTCCAAGTAACTTGCCCAACACTGTATAAGAACAGCCGTATTTCTTATTTGTTACTATGTACATACACCTCAGGTAAGTACCTTGTGTTACCACTCATTTGCCTGTAGGTACAAGATAGTTATCATGTATGTATCAGGGAAGTACACGTACTGTAAAATAAAGTGCTACCCAAAAAGGTCTGTAATTTGGCCAATATTTCATTACTCTCTTACATTAGGCTACATTCAATATGCCTACATGTCTACATTAATAATACAATAAAATTCTATATAAATAACCTACATTTCTGCCACAAAACCACACTTACAGTTAGTGTTACTGCGGTAAATCCATTGTAAATGTTGGTGATTTGTGGATTGAAAATGATTCTAACTGGATTGTCGCACAATATTTCTCCTGTTTTCTGTCTCAGTGTTGTTGAGAATGTCAGCGCTGTTTCATCTGCCTTTGAAGTAGTTTAAATCACTGCGACATCTGTAGTTTGTATCGGAGACCTCTGCTCCAAACTCGAATGCTTCTCACTAGATCTCACAGTGCTGTTTAGTGGTCACATGAGCGAGACCAGTCAGCGAGTAAACGCATTTGTTCGATGGCTAAAGAAATAGCAGAGCATATGAGTTATCAAATTGTTGTCACTTGCGATTTACTGCTACATCTGGCCTAAAAAATAGTGCTGTCACCTTGTGTTGACATTGCGAAGCTGCATGATTTGTAAATTATGCTTGGCAGGCCACATATAATACATACAAAAATAGACAAGCTGCGGACTGTTTGAAATTCGTCCACGGGCAGCATTTGGCCCGAGGGCCGGACTTTGGACACCCCTGACATATGAGAACAGTATTCAATCCCGTCATAAAAGCAGCTACGAGCAGCCTATACAAGTAGGAATAGAACATACCCACATACTCTAACCAATAGTGATGTTCGTTAGATGAGCTCCCAGCTGATAGGTGGAGATAAGCCAATGAACTTCTAAAATCCAGGTATACTAAATTTGTATATCTGTCATAAACCATGAGAAGCTGTGCTGAATACAGGGCAGGTAAATCAATATAGCGTCTGCTATACAAGCAAACACTGGAATCAGGGGCGTTTCCTCCGAGGGAGGCAGTGTCTCCTCAAAAAATTGGATGAGAAAATAATCGATATTACAAACATAAATCGCAAATATTACTAAATATGGCATTAAAAGTATAAAAGTAACTCGTTTTTATAAAGTAACGCTGTCAAACAGCGACACCCGCAGGTAAAGTTACAGCGGAGGCTTGCCTCCCTTCGGTCCATAGACTTAATACAGAGACCCTAAAGCGTGCGGTGACTTTTCTGGAGGCTCATTGAAATGAATGGGGGAAAATCACGTGAGAGGAGGCAATGCCTCTATTGCGCTATTGGTTATGATCGGTTATGACTGGATGTGATTGGTTCATGCGATAAATCCCGCCTCTTGTTTTCATGCATGTTCTCGGTCTGAATGAGGAAAATGATGGCGTTATTATTGACTAATTATAAAGTAATAACTCTCCCGCTTAGATATCTGCTTTGTGTCATGTCAAAATGAAACATGAAATGGCTTGAAAACGTGATGACTTTGTCAGTCATTCAGCTTGATTTGAGCTAGCTGTAAACAGAATAGCTATTTGCACTTAGTGTAAACATTAAGTGTAACAGGGAAATTACATTTTATATATATATATATATATATATATATATATGTATGTATGTATCTGGCTCCTCATTTTAAAACACCACCGCACGCCACTGAATAAAGTAATAAATTATAATTATGCATTATTATCATACATTGCATTACTGATGCACTGATAACTATATCCAGCAGATGGCAGTACTGAGACCCACTGGCCTAATAGGTGACTAAAAAGTGGAAATTCTGTAAGAAATAGAATTTCTAAATCTCTGTTCTGCTCTGATTTTCTTGTATAACAGGTTATGGACGAATGTATCCAGTGACTTATGAAGGCAAGGTGGCTTGCATCCTGTATGCAATGGTGGGCATCCCTCTCATGCTGCTAGTCATCTCAGATGTGGGAGATATCTTAGCTGTTCTTCTTTCTAAAGCATACACTCGCCTCAGCCTGTTCTTCAGAGAACGGAAGTTACATCACACATGCATTCACAGGTATGAAAAGGCATCATCTCCAAAACAAGTTGAAGGTGCTGATACCGACAGCACCTATATGTTCAGCCAGGATGTTGTGATGCACGAGACAAGGAAAATTCAACAGATGATAAAAACCCAGTCGTCCCTCAGACGCACTTCCCGGCAGATACGTAACAACAAAGAGATCTTTGACCGCATGATTATTAAGGAGAACTTCAAGCTCAAAACCGCTCTGACAAAATCTTGCTCGTGCCCAGACCTCGACCGTATGTCACCCACAAAAGCCAGCTCCAAGTTTTTCATTGGCATCAGACAGGAGATGGACCACTTTAAAGTCCCTCTGCTGGTCATCTTGCTGGTGGTATTTGCATATATGGTGGTCTGCAGTCAAATTCTGAGATGCTGGGAGCAGCAGATGAACCATTTTGATGCCTTTTATTTTACCTTCATCACCTTGACCACCATTGGCTTTGGTGACATTGTGCCTCAACACCCAAATTACTTCATGGTTACCTTTTTGTTCATTATCACAGGCATGGCCATTATGAGTATGGCCTTCCAACTCGGCCAATCGCAAATTGTTAGCATTTACAGGCAGTGCATAAAGTCTGTTAGCATGGGCAAGGTAGGAATACACAAAGACCTAGACAGTAACTGAAGGCAGAAAGAAGCAGTTGATTTTCGTGGCTTTGCTAATGGCACATGAAATTACTACAGGAAAGCACAAGCATTCTCAGCGCAATATGGTAATGTGTTTTAATATCTATAGGGTATCACTGCCAGTTTGATATACAGTGGGTTGAAGGGAAATGAACCACAGTCCTGCTGCAGTGAACAAGTATAGGAGAAAGAGGCTCAAAATGAAGCTTACACTCCTGTTAACTATTTGAGCCAAAAGCAAGGAAATGCATGAGAAATTGCTTGTTTTTGTTTAGATACGTAGCTTGTCAGAAATGCACTAGCAATGCAAGTCACTTATTAAATCCATTTATTCTTGGCATTTGTTCATGTTCATGCAAGAAGTTTGTACTGTATAACTGGGTATTCATAATATAGCTGATAATATAACCAGTATTGTTTTTACTTTTTCTTTCAATGACAAGAGTGTAATATGATTCAGCTTTCTGACAAATGCATTACTTTTCTCTGAGTGACATTAATGCTATGAAAGTAAATGTGTATGTAAAATTAATTTATTCACTATACAAAAGCTAGTATGTAAATATATGCTTGAGCACTGGTAATATCTTGGCTGTGAAACGTAATATTATCCACTGATCATGTACTTTGAAACTAAGTGAATAAATGAATCATTCTGTGCCATTTGATGAGTTTGTAAGCTTACAAAAATATCTATCCACGTCTCTTCTTTTCTTTCTCAACTGGTGCTAGAGTAAGTCAAAGATTTAATTCCTAAGGAACACACTTAACTAACAGGCAACATTCTCATAATTTTGGCAGTGTTCTCTCAAAGTTATGAGCAAACGTTTCTCCAGTAATGTTAATGGAACGTTCGCTCATGTGTTATTTAATAATGTTCTCAAAACATTTGCACAAACTCATGATTTATACAACTTTCATGGAACGTTTTTTTTCTGAAATGTTTAACGTTCGTCTAACATTTTTAAATGCACTACCTGTTTGAAAGGTTTTCAAAATTATACAATGGAATTTTCCCTTAACGTTCGTATAACCGTTAAAAAGAACGTTCAGAAAACATTCAGAAATAGCCTAATGTTTTCCACTTAATGAGAACGTTAGCAAAACGTTCTTAGAAAAACTTTTTTTGTTAGCTGAGCGCATGGTAATACAAAATATAGCTTGAATTTTCATTAAGACACTTAAAAAAAGCATCTACCAAATTCAATATTAACACCCTTCCTCTCGCACCACAAGATGGCGCTGTTGTAAAACTATATTGAAGAAGAGAAGGCTGCTCTTCCTATTTCTCCCATCTAGTAAAACGCGCTGAAACACTTGGATATCAGACTGATGTCAAATTTAGTGTTGCTGGTGCTGCCGTTAATCTCAACAAGTGATTGCAACTTTCCCTCAGTAAACAACTTCTTAACACTAGTCAAGTCGGCTAAAACAACAGAATCACAATCTTAAAGCACACATACGACTTGCATCATAGTAATTATTATTTCATGAAAATAATAGCCTTTAAAGAACTTAAAACTTGATATTAAACGAAGTAGTGGCTAAATAGATTTATACCTAAAAATATAACCAGTAAATAAGGTGTTCCTGCCTTTCTGATTTTTGTGTGACGGGTTTGAGTTCTCAGTGTGACGTCAAACAGCAGTCAAGCAACTAAAACGCTCCGCGTCCAGCGTGCCTTTCACCCGGGATCTGACAGCAAAGCTCAATGCAAATGTGCTTATAAGGTAAGAATTAAAATCATACTTGGTGTATTATTCATTGCAAATATTTAGACTTAGCATAAGAAAGAGAAAAATCACAATTGTTGATAGTTTATTATTTTCAGAGAGCTTCAGTGCATATATTTATAATTGTATAAAAGTGTAAATTTACTTTCATATTTGACATATTTCTCTCATATTAGTAATCATCCCCTCAAGTTTCTCTTAAACACATTTTATAATGTTTTGATGCCACTGATGCTTTTTGACAGTCTTTTTTTTCTGTTGCAGGATCTTTTTCACTCGCTCTTTGGCAATTGGATTTGATTAAAATGGGACTATTTGATGCTCTTAGAGATTTTAGTTTATTAACATGGCTAAGAGAAGAAAGACAGTCTCGGAGGCTGATTCTGTTGATCGTTTTCATTGCTTTGCTGTTGGACAACATGCTGTTGACGGTGGTTGGTAAGTGTTACTGTTGTTCACACCTGTTAGCAGGCACATATGATGCAGAGAGCACATATCTCTCACAGCGACCCATGATAAACTGTTGATGCAAACACGGCTTATATACATGAGATGCATTTTAATGATAAAATATATGATCACATAGTATGCTGTCATAATATGAAATATCACAAAACTTATAATTTGATATATTTTCATATTTTGCATTATGTATGCATTATAAAAATGCGAACTAAAACGTTCACTACTACAGATGTTAATTAGGCTACTGGACGTAAATAATTAATAGTGCGGGTCTTTCTTAAACAAACGAAATTAACACTGGGAAAAAAAATGTTTTTGCCTGTATGTTATAAATATTTATTTATTCAAGAATCTATTTTAAAGCAATGGATTTTTGATTTAAATGATTTCAAAAACTGTATTTGTTCGAAAGAAAATCATGCATTAAATGTAAAATGATAAATCTGCTTAATACGCGTAGGATAGTAAATAAAATAGCCTACTTTAACTACCATAAACGATTGTTTCCCCGTGTGAACTCAAAATTGTCGGCTGCTCCAGTTGCTGCAGTTCATCCAAATTAAAGTATGATGTCCTCAAACGCTGCCAGAGCTCCGTCCGCGCGGTCGCGCTTATTATGTGACACTGACGCGCGCGCTAAACTGTCTGTGTTTGTTCTCACGTCCGCGAGCCAAGAAACGGGCACGGCAATTAAGCTGGAAATAATACACACGATGAATATGGCCTGTGTGTACATACAGATGGAACCAGGCGGAAAATGAACCTGTCGTTCTTTGGCTCAAGTGTTGAATGAAGAGGCTTTTGAGCGTTATCGCACACGGTGTCCCTGTGGGCTATTTACGCATGATAATGTCAAACCCAGTTGTTCACTTTAAATGTCAAATGTGGTGTTACACAGCTAGATAAATCTTTGAACTTCAGTTTTTCTGGAATTCTAAAACTGACTCGTGATTTCCTGAATATTATCTAGGCTATGTTTTAAGAGTAGAACAAAGCTTGCTCACTGTCAAACCTCAAGTAATGTAGGATATAATTTAAGACCATATATAAACATATTAATGATATCAGTCTCTGTCTCATGGTTATTATTATCTCTTCTCTTTCCTCTCTGTAGTGCCTATTATTCCAAGCTACCTGTACACAGTGGACGACGAGGCTGCTGTCCGAAATCACTCCATGTCCCCTCAGTCCCCATCTGGCACCTTTCAGAGCATTGTGTCTCTGTATGATAACACAACACGCCTGACCGGCTTCAGCCCACAGATGAGCACGGCTAGCCCAATGACCCCGGCCCCTACTTCTGTGATGCCCTCTCAAAATAAATCCGACTGCCCCAAAGCAGATGACCAGCTTCTGAATGAGAATGTGAAAGTGGGTCTGTTGTTTGCCTCTAAAGCAACAGTACAGTTAATTACTAACCCCTTCATAGGGCCCCTAACCAACAGGTGGGTTAAGACAAATCACACGTTTATCTTTGAAAGTACAGCAACTAGCATTTCTCTCAAAAGGAGCATGAGATTGCATGATATGTTTGTGCATGCAGTGAGTGTAAATGGAGTGTAAGTAAGGTGAATATTGCAGTGCAATTCTCTTTCTATCTCTGTCTGTTGAGTGATCAGCAGTAGTGTGATCACTCGTGCATGTGCCTTCACCCCACTACATGCTGAGTATTGGCCAGTCCACTTTAATTCATCACCACTGCATAGAACGTATCTTACTAGTATGCAAGGCAAAATCTTGGGATCAGTCAGTTATAACATTTTTTTAGCAGTGCGCATCACTGTTAGTAACTCACAAGACAAAGCAAAAGAAAGACTAAACAAAAACATTATTTATATGATCTTATGATTATTATAATAAAACATCTTGATTTTACTTCTGAGTGATGCCAGCACCGCAAGTTTGATGTTTGTGGTCAAATGGAAAATGTTGCTGCAAGAGGTTCAAGATGTTCCATATTTATAATTGCAGAATAGGATACCAGATCCCAATGTTTGCTGGTTTCTGCATCATGTTTGTGTCAACCCTAAGTGAGTATAAATATATAAAGCATAATTTCTAACCCTGTTTTAAACAATCTAATTTCTAAGTGTGTTTATGAAAAGGGGTGGAGAAGATGTAGTATACAATGTAAGATTTAGCCACAAACTATCTGTTGTGTGTATTTCTATGATAAATGTCTACTTTTTCTCCTGTCTGTGTTTCACGGTGTGAAGTGTTTGCGTTTTCATCGAGCTATACGTTGCTGTTTTTGGCCAGATCTCTACAAGGTGTTGGCTCTTCCTGTTCTTCTGTGGCAGGTAATAGATCTTGTGCAACCTTGCTTTAGAATACAAAAGGATGCTGTCAAAAGCTGCAATGTAATGCTTATTTAGTGCACAATTTGTAAACCCGAGTGCGCTAAAACGCATTTGACTTTGATGTTCTCAGAGCTCTGCATACATAAACCCACTGTTAATGTTAACGGTGTTCAGGTGCTTGTGTAAAATGCACACTGTCCCCATTCAAAGATGTATATAGACATGGATCTAGATTACAAAACTAGCTCTTGAAACTCCTGATTAGTTATTTCATTGTAGAAATAATATTTTATTGAGTTTATTTTTTGGCTTATTGCTAGAATTTAAAGGGCTAATATTGTGAGGAATCACATTTGCCTCAATCCTCTGAAAGAGCGTGAATACATAATTAAATGCACACGCCAAAAAGCACATAAAATATTTGTATGGTGTCACACTGATGGATGCTAAAAAAGCTAAAGAAATTTAATATATTGCACAAAATACTAATATAAGCAAACATACTAATATAATAGACAAGAAAAAAACCTTTACCCTCTGTAAATATCTATTTCTGTGTGTCATTACGCAGGTATGGGGATGCTGGCAAGTGTTTACACAGATGATGAGGAAAGAGGAAATGCTATAGGAATTGCCCTGGGAGGACTAGCCATGGGAGTTTTGGGTGTGTACTGTATGTTTAGGGGTTTCTTTTAATCTTTTGATCTGCAAAACTTTCTTTGCACAGGTACATTGGAGATCTTGAAGCCTAACTCTAATCTTACCTCTTAAAATGCATACTTAGCAAAGAGAGAAACATCATGTTCGGTGGTTATGAATTAAGTGCCTTGGAGTTGAAGATTGGGAGGTAACATTAAGTGGCGTGTTTAAAGTCCAAGAGCAGCGGTCAGAAGAAATGCCCTGAGTGGGGCCTGACCCTAGTGCTTTCCGTTAATGATCTCATGCTTTAACCACTGTTGCAGGATGTTTAATCCTTGATAGTCTATTATTTTATTCATAATGGCAAGTAAAGCATTAAAAAATTTTGATCCACTGGATAAGAGCTATCATGCAAAACAGAAAGTGATTACATTTTGCTGTCGTCATTAAAGTGCACAAATATTGTACTTGTTAATCAAGTGGAGAGCAGCTGAAAAATAGAGCACAATCATTTCAGTTAAAACCTATAAAACTATATTCGTCCGGATTGTTTCAGACTTGAAAGGGAGGGTTTGTTGTTGCAGGACACTTTATTGTTTTACTGTGGTTTGGTAACTTTGGTTATATAAATGTTCTGCAGGGCAATTAGTATTGGATTTGTGGTCTGTGTTAATTCAAGAATTTCCAAAGTAAAGATACTTTCAGGTGCAGTGCTTGCATTAAGTCTGTGAGTAGTATGCAGTATACTGTATATGTGTGTGTTTTGTGCAGTTGGCCCTCCATTTGGCAGTGTCATGTATGAGTTTGTCGGTAAGACGGCTCCTTTCCTTATCCTGGCTGTGCTGGCGGTGCTTGATGGAGGTGAGTTCATCAGTCTCTGTTCTTTAACAATAGGAATGACAGATTCAGTAGCAAAGCTTCATGTTATTATGATACAAATGTGGAATTGAATGGTGGTGACAGAAACTCATTATAACTGAATTTCTGATGCTTAACAATATTGGCTTCCTATCTGATGTGTTTTTTTCTAATTTTCATGAGCAGCTCTGCAGCTATTTGTGCTTCAGCCTTCTAAGGTCGAACCAGAGGTGAGTACAGTACCTTCTATCATGATCTGATCTATCTATCTATCTGAATACTATTTTTGGGGGGTTAGTAGTGACGTATAGGATTAGGTAAACGCTCACCTAAAGGTCAAGCTCTGCATTAGAAAGGCTCTGTGTGAGCATTTTGACAAAGTATATGTGTTTACATGAGATGCTTGGGTTTTATAGCTCCACTGTTATTTACAATGATATTTGGGATTTAAAATGTCAATTATTTGGGCTAATATCCTGAGCAAGAGGCCTACTGTGACCTAGTAAAAGATTTGCACAGCCTAATAATCATGATTTGGGCTCATTTTTGTAATTGCTTTGCTCATTTTTGTAATTTTGCAATTGTACCTTAATGGGAAAATATAACTTCAACAAGCTCCACATTACATTAAATCTTTACTTGGTATTCCTCGTGTGGGCTTTAGGGATGATGTGTGTTTCATACTATGATTGGTTTAGTCTTATCAGTAACAGGACTAGAATGATTTGCAAGGGGAGTTTGGGTCTCACACTGGGTACTTTTAAACCTCAATATGTATTTGGGATTGAAAATATGTTATATGGCTTACAGTGTATGCATGTGTAGATTCTAGTGCATGTTGATAGCAATGTGTGTAGAGGGACAGTGTATTTGGAATAATGCTTTGGTTTGCATCACAGTAATAGGAAATGTACAGTGGAGCGGCTGATCCAATCAAAGCATGTCTGACTTTGATCAGTGGGGTTGATGGGTATCAGTTACTACAGAGACCCCAAGTGCCCCTGCAGACAGTGTGTGTATTTATGGAGTGACTCGTGTTTGGATGATCTGAGGTTTTGTCATCTTTTATGAAGAATGAAGCATTTAGCAAAATATAGCTGCGCTCTTAAAAATAAAAATTCTTTGTTTGAATGTATGGTTCCATGAATAATCTTTAACACCCATGGAACATTTTTATTTTACAAAATGAAAAAAAGGTTCTTTATTTTATAAAATGTTCTTCACATTAAGAAAAAAAAATGTTCTTTTAAGAACTGTTCAGATAAAGGTTCTTTGGTGAGCCAAAATGGTTCTTCTGTGGCATAATTGCAAAAAATATATATATATATTTTGGAACCTTTATTTTTGTATATTGTCAGTAATTAAATCAAGTGAGCCTAACATTTTAAGGTAGCAACAACAATTTAAATAAAAATGTCCTTCTGCACTTTCTGCCAGCTGTCAGCTAAGATTTAATATACACTGACTAAGAAAAGCCCTCACTTGATCAATTATGTGACATAGAGATTAGATTTTCAGCAGATCTGATTGACATTGGTTAAAAGGTCAATTTCTTTTGTCATCACACCACAGTTAAGGCCAGAATGTGATGGACCTGTTATCTCAAATCAGTAATCAATCAAATCAGTAATGCTTGGACATCAGGTCGTAGTTATGCTCAGACAGATCCTTCATTCAGAAGCCCCCTTTTGTGGGAAAGAATAGCAGTGAGTGACAACTAATTGTTTGAGGGTTGCGATCATCAATGAGACCATTCGCAGAATTAATTAACCTGGTTAGGGCAGTACCACTGAATGTGACCGGGTGTTTTGAGTGGGATGATATGTCTACAGAAGAGCAGTATGTGCAGTAAAGGGGAGTAAAGAACTGCTGATTTAATGGGGGGGGGGGGTTGTTAGTCGTTGCCTGGTGACTGCTCCAAAAAAATGTGTCAGTGCAGGCATTTCTTGGAAAATGCTGTTATGACTAGATTGAAAATGTTAAATGTTAAAGAATGATTGTTTTCAGATAAGTTACTTAAACAGTCTCTTTGTCTGCCATTGGTTGAACGATGAAAATACATCTCCCCAAATTCACGGCATCAGTTGAGTCAGTGTTGTTGCTAGGATGCTTAAATAAAAACAGAGCAATGTTTCCAATCAACCAGCAAATGGCTTATAAATAGTATAGTCATCATCTTTTAATCACTTACTTAATTGAATACTTTGTTAACTAATATGCTTTACCATTCTTTTAGCGAAACAGTCATACCTAAAGCTAAAATAAAGAATATTTCTAAAATCTTTCAGTCCCTTCAAGAAATGTAGCCTGGGCATTTGCACTAGAGATGCCACAATTCTCACTTCAATATGGAGAGTTAAGACTGGTATATTTTGTCACAAACAAAGTTGTTTGTGATCTTCTTTTCACTGATCGCTTAGAGGTGTCATAAAGGGAACAGACTGTGTACAGGGCATTATATATATTGTCTTGTGTGACTCTCAAGGAGCCCATCTCCATGGGAACCGGTGTGGTGACTAGGGCAAGATTTTTCAAATAGAATTATATACCCTGATGTACATCCCTTTAGAAAAACTCGCCTGACCTGATTGAGGCCAGGATTGTTAATGGAATGAGATGAAATCCCATATCAAATAAATAAATAAATAAATAAATGTCTTATTATATCCTGATAAAGAAAGTAAACATGTAAAGTTTGGCTTTAATTAATAAAAGCATTCCAGAAAGTTGTGGTATTCACTTCAGATACAGCAAAAATCTATTGAACATTTCTTTTAAAATTCCCCATAGGAATAAATGGATAACGTCTCAGGTTACGTATGTAACCATGGTTCCCTGAAGGGAACGAGACGCTGCGTCGAAATGCTAGGGGGACGCCATCAGCGTGACCAAGCTCTGAAGAATGTGTGAAATCCGTCCAATAAAAGGGCAAGACGTCATAGGCGGGTGACGTCACCGACCGGGAAGC
>JAUZSZ010000125.1:13545372-13556748 GCA_034780575.1 Labeobarbus marequensis
GGTACACTGGTGACAGGAAGAGCATGTTTGCCATTCTGAGCAATGGTCTGCACAGGAAGCTGGTGCATGGCACTCTGCTGGACAACAGTGTAGCTCTGCTGCCCCCTATTGGCTGAGTTTATGTGACTCCCCACAGCCTGAATAACTCTACTGCCAACCACAGGCATCTCCTCCACTGCACCTACACAGACCATAGACGGAAAGACTATTCACAGAGAGTGCAAATTTTAAAGATCAGGTATCCATGTATACTTTGCAAAAATTATTCTGTAATAAAACAAGAGGAAATGGGTTGTTGTACCTCTTTGATCCCCAGGTCCCTCTCCAGAGCCTGATGAGGTGGTGTTAGCCAGGATATAGCCATTGGGGGAGCTGGTCACTACACGAACCATGGTGACAGCTGGCACCTGCTGCACCACATGGATGGCCTGACCAGAGGCCTGGGAGGAGCTAATGATGGAGGCCGGCATGTAAGCCACAGGCTTGGGTATCGCGGCTGAGGACTGAGGTGGCACGGCCATGATTACAGGCTGAGTGCTCACTGGAGAGCCTGAGAGACAAGAGGAATCATAGAGAGTCTGAGAAAATATATTTAGGGCTTGAGAAGTGAATTTGAATTCGTAGCTCGCCAAGACTGCATAGATAGAAAAAGTAGTTAGCTTCACTATAAATTATAAAACACAAAAAGAAAGACAAAAACAACTGATTAAAAATAAAATGAAAACAAATCCAAATCAAAAGAGGCATAAAGGCATAAAATTACAGTGATAACATGAATACATTATTCAAATTCAACAAACAAGCAAACAAACAAAAATCACCTGTGTATGATAGTAAAAACTTTAACTAAAAAACAGTTAATAATTAATGGAAGATTATACAACTACAAGTATATCCAATCTTAAACAGATACTAACAGTACATTCACGTTAAGCAGTATATAGTGTGTATATATATATATCTCATCTGCTTAAACGTCAACTACTAAATTATTGCCCAGCGATACATTAATATTGGATTTTATTACCTGCATACAAACAGTAAACTCATGTAAAGCAATACATAGTGTACAACAAATCTGTAACTGTAGCTATTCAAGTAACTGTAGCAATTCAAGTGTATTTGCATAGCGCTTTTCATTATACAAATCGTTACAAAGAAGCTTACAGAAATTTAAGTTTCTACATTATATTTAGGAGTAGGCTATTAGTGGTGACTATGGCAGAAATGTACAGTAAAAATCATGCACTTAGTTACGAATTACATGTAATTAAACAGACGATGAACGCTATTAACTGCAATGATTACATGTTGGATATATATTCAAATTGGAAATATATTCAACTTTCTCAACATACTTAACGTATCACTTACGTAAAGCGATATATATACTATGTGTTCAAGTCATGTCGGATAGGACGTATTTACTAGCTGAACACAAATGAACGGCACCACAAAGTCGTTACGAGTGGGAAGCTCGAAATTTTCTTTAAGCCCGAGGGCGTATCAGTGAGAAAACGTGTCAAAGACTATAGATATGCAGTGTCTGTATTGACAGCAAATTTGTTGAAATTAATATTTGTGATTTTTTTTGCAATGTAAAATAATATTTTTGTATATGTAAGTTATATAGTTTTATTTTATAGTATAATTACCATAAAACATATAATGATTCAGTTTATATCACCTTCATAAATTGAATAAAAACAGAAAAAAGCAAAAATTCAATGATGCACATTCTTTATTCAACATTTTGCAGATGTAACGTTAGTTTAAAAAAAATTCGTTGAATTTTATGTAGACAAGTTACATCGCCTTATTGTTCTGACCAAAGTGACTTGAACGCACCTGATGTCGTTATTACGACTTGTCAACTCAGAAGTACGAACGTCCCAGGAGGACTTGACCGCAGCATGTGTCAAAAATCCTAACTGCTTGTTTTTTTTGTTGTTTTTTGGTCCATTGCAAAATGACGCAGCTCTTTATATAAAGTTGGATATATGAGTATGTCTAACTTTATGCACATACATTTAGTATACTCGTGTAGGGCGAAATATGCTTATACTACTATACAAATCATAAATGCTTGATATTTATATCATCACAAAATGTAAAATTTGTTCTAATTTGCTAAATGTGGCATGAAACCATTAAGACAATCATATAAACACAACGTACAAACATTAACATCATGATTTTGTGTACAGCTTCTTTTAAATGATATGTATTGTGAAAAGTGCTAAACAAATTTGACTTGAAATTCTGTCAAGCTAAAAAAAAACCTACAAAAAAATACTAAATTTTAAACAGGTAAAACTTCACTATTTTTACAAAAGCTGAGCTACTATCACACTACTGGAAAAATGTAGGCAATTTAGTATTGTTTTTTTATTTGGAGACTTTAAATCCAAATCCAAACACTGTTAGTCACACACACTGCCGTGCAGTCAGTCAGTACTGAAGTGCTATGAAAGGAAACACGCTCACCTGGTGCGCTTTGAGAGTATCGGTACTCGGGCACAGAGGCAAGCTTAGAACCAAAGTCATGCTCATGAGACACTGGTGATCCTTCTCGTGACAGACACTCGGGGGTCTGGAGGCCGCTCGAGTGTGGAGAGAGGAGGCCGGAGTGGGTGGGAGATGCTGGAGCACTCCTGAAACCAACACAATGTGTCAGTCATATGCTACAGAAACTCTCATACACACTGTGAATGCTACACATACATATTCAGATGTTACTTGCCAAGCAGGGTCCAAAAATAACTTCTTGCCTCACTTGCCTAAGTTGAATAATTTGAACGGGAACATTTTACAGCATAAAAATTATTAAATGTGCAGATACCACTTTCAGAAATGAGTGTGAAGCTTTTAAGGGTGAAACTTTCAAAACACTGCTCTTTTTGTTTGAGCCTAGCAAATAACAGTTTGGAGGCAACCATTTTTGACAACTTTGTGTGGTGCCTTGTAGGGTGGAGAAATTGGACACTTTTTTAAATGTAAACTTACAGCCTCTAAATAGGAGTCAACTCGATTTTGGATGGAGGTGTCTTATATAACGTATTGACTAATGTTAATCTGTACAATTTGAAATGTCAAACTAGCATAATTACATCACATAATTATATATAAATAATATATATATATATAGCAATTATTGTGATATGGCTGTATATTGGCACAGCTGTAATTCGGCCGTAGGTAATCACAGTGTGCCGATATACACCCATATCGCACTGCTACTCGTGTGATATTGCGTTCATACAACAGTTCAACAGCAACAGTGTGTAAATACATAAACAACAACGGAGTGTCTTTAAAAACCCTCTTTGTGCAGAACTATTTCCTTCCTACTGTATTCAAATCTCAAGTTAACAGCTAAGCGCAAGCCTCGGATGGTAACTGTTTCTCATATGGACGTCTGTGAAAATAAATTTACATATCACCTCAGTGATAAAACTCATGAATTCAAATGGTGATTTATTCACAGTGGAGGAGCGAGTTCTGAGATCCTATGAATCCGGGAACACGCTGCTCACGTGGCCAGTCACATGATTGTCTGCTGTAAATAAAATGTTCTTATTATTGTGTAAAATGTATTAAAAAAATACTTATGTATAATGTATTGTTATTATTCAAAACATATTTTATAATATATAATGCTATTTATTATTTGATTAAATTATTTGATAAACATCGTCATCCTGGATTCGGATGGAAAAATAAATCAACGACTACCTCCTGTAAATGGTGAAAATCACTTACGTCCCCATGAGTATCAATTACTTGACACTGACACGGTTTTCTTGACACTGATATAGTTTTCTTGACATTGATACAAAGTTAGTTGATCCTAAGATAAGTTAATTATTAACCAGTGAATGTCTTGGAGGATCCCATCAGCCAGTCTCTTGGTAAAGTGGTTGCTCTTACTAAAATACTAGGGATGCAATGAAAATTCTTGGCCAAAGCCAAACAAAATGAAACACTGGGCTGAATACGTTTTTTTGTTTTGTTTTGTTTTTTGCATTTTTCTTCTCATAAAATTTTTCCAATTATTTTCACCATTGCACAAATTAAATAGCCAAAATGTGCTTTTTACTGTTTTGTCTAGCTACAAAACAACAATTTAAAAATGCTCACTGAACATTTTTTACCATTCTAGCAGACACTATACCAAAGCACAATTTAACTTAAAATTAATAAGTTAGTAAAATAATATTTTTTGGCCATTTTTGAGACCCCCTTCTTGAATCAGGCATGTATTTTTTACTGTACGAATAAATGCAGCCTTGCAAAACCCACAGGAAGACCTTAGTGCTGCTTTTTGTTGACAACAGCATGCAGATATTTAAATGATTCTCATTATGAATTTGGGAATATGTTTGTCGCACGTATCACATTGTCACATGTCTTAAAAAAATTATAAAAATGTTACTGAGCAAATGACGAGTAACAGTGTTTTAGTGCAGAATTTCCTCACGCTTTGGACTTTGAACCCTGGCGCCGTGAGCTCGTGCAGTGCTGTTTGAATGCATGAAATTCGTGCATGTATTAGAAAACATAACATTCTGCAGTTTATTTACTAATCGTTTGAGACCATTTTGCGATCTCAATCATTACAGTTACCAGCAACAACCACCTCTTCCTCTTCTCATCGGAGACGAGATGCAGCGCTAAGCAGTCTCTCGCTGTCTGTGCTTCGAGCTTGTAATGATTTTTGCATCTTTCTCTGACAGTTTTAAATACTTTCACACTGCTGACGTGTTTGCTGCATTAGTGCGTGCCTCTATCTGATTGCGTCACATCATTGTCCAGTACAATTTATTCAGTCTTTTCGCTTATTCAATTTCGGTTGCCGAACATTCGGTGTATCCCTAGTTCTGATATCACAAAACACAAAAAGAAGATATTTTGAACAATGTTGTTAATCAAACATTCATTGCATGGACAAAACAACACAATCGTCAATATTTTCTACAGTGGAGAAAAAAGGAAGTTACACAGGTGTGAAACAACACAAGCTTGAGTAAATCATAAATCATGAGTTTTTTTTTACTGTCTTGGCTACATTACACATCCATTTTTCTTTCCTCAGAAACAAGACTATAAAAAGTGAAGGCATTAATCACTAATATTTTAATAGATTTTTCTCTTTTATGGGTTCAGAATCTTTCCAAGTACCTACCCCCTGGCGCACCTGTGGTTATGAATCATTTAGTGCGAAGAAAACCTGGCATTTGTCAGAGAGTTTATTGTTCTGTTGCTGGTTGCGTTTTTGTGTGTTTCATTAGCTTAAGTGTTCGTCTCGTCTCATCTCTCATGCGTGATGCCGTTTGATGGTGTGAAACATGCCACGGTAAAAGCCTTCCTGACTCCATCGATCCCGCTTCACACTCCGGCCGACGTATTGACGTGGGCGTGTTTTGATCAAGGCCTCTTTCAGATAGGGGTGACTTTGTAATTATATTCTTTTTAATTGCTTTCACTTATCAGGGCTCTCATCTGCCAACGAGACCGTACCGCCGCGGACAACGATCTGACGGCATCTGAGCACACCTGATGTTTCCCTCTCTTCCTCTCCTCGTCCCTCTCTCCCTCCTTCTTCTCGCAGTATTACTGCCGCTCTGCTCTTAATGAGTTTCCGTGTGCATTGCGGATTCATTGATAAATGACAGCTTTATCAGAGCAGATCGCTGAACTTCACCTCCTGTAATTTGTTTGTAGAGGAGTGTTGTCTAAAGCAGATTAACACTGTATAGATTGTTTTTCCTGCTCTACATCCCTGCTTTAACTAACAACGGCGCTTTAACACTAAAAAAATCTTTTGTACATTTGTTTGCCTTTTTTTCCTCATGTCTACATTCGCCTCAGTAAATCACTTGTTTTTTTAGGGTTTGTTCAGCGTGGCGGTAATTTGAAGGTTGTTGTTAAGTTTGGTGTGCTTTGCCAGAAATGTTCGCATGTTGATGATGTTTAGTGTTACAGCGATTTGAGTCGTTCTGTGTGTTTCGTGAATGCCTGCCTCCCTCCGTCAGAGAGCTAACAGCGTGCCAGTCGCCTTTTTTTGCTTTTCAATGCTGTTTTTTTTGTGTGCGCACGTGTGCAGGCCCCACTAGATAAAGCTCATTTACACAGTTCAGAGTTTTGGGCTATGCCTCTTCGGCAGTGTTTTCACCGCCTCTAACGTTAGATTACACCACATTACACATGTATAGCACACGAGCGCGTGCGGGAGATTTGCTCTCACTCGTATCCTCCCAAATTTCCTTATGTTTTAGCGAGTGCTGTTGTGTTTAAATTTTAAAGCCGCGTAGCTTAGCATGGGAAACAGGCCCCGGAAATGTGATTTAGTTATGCTCGCATATTTTGCGTTTTTGTACAAGGCCCAAAAAACTCCCCCTCAGCCTCTAGCTTAGGCAAATGAACTTATCTCGTTTCTGTAAGAAAACTTGGTAAGTTTGCAATGTGAAATGATGAAATTAATATGAAAGTGTGGCTGTTTGAGCAGAGGTGAAAACATCTTTCTTTGTCTTTAAGGAAGCAAAAGATGTGAATACTTTTAAAGTTACAATCTCTTTTTTTTTTTTTTTTGCTAAATTCATACATTTCTGATCTGGATGATTGTATTGTGTTGATGATTTCCTGAATCCTTCCTTTTATTGATCTTTGTGAGATAGCACAATCTCTTCCACTTCAAAACGTTGCATATTGGAGAGGCCGCCACTTTGTGATTGAATTTCCATGCGGGCTTCAGTGTTTGCAGTTTTAAAATGACACTGTATAATTATAATTGTAATCTGATATTACGTTATGCGTTTCTGTGGCATCATGTTCCATACGAGTTCTCATTTTTATAATTGAGCTTTTGATTTGGTTCAAAGCTGTTCAATGAAACATTCACAATTGAATGTCCAAGATAATCAGAAACAAAAAGTAAAGAGACGGATAGACAGAGACAAGAGAAAGAGATGCACGTTTAGGGACAATGTAGTCATTAGATTTAAGGTTCAATTGAATAATTGAAAAACTATTACAGGAAACAAACACATTGGTACAAGACAGTAAATAATTGAACTTATTGGAGAGCCACTTGACGAATCAAGTGACAGTCCCAAATCTGAACTGATGCAGTGGGTCAGCTCTCTAAGACCATAATATGCTGTGTTTAAGAGAGGTGTGAGAGTGCTGACCTTGTGAATGTGAGCACACACACACACAATAGAAAGATGTTGCCACAGGCATCTTAAGTGGATTACAACTTTTATAGAGTATGTGTGTGATTCAAAGCTTCTGCTGTTTTGGTACCTTTTTGTTTGTGTGTGTGTGTGATTGCATCAGTTTAATGAACTTTTTCCCCTTGCATTTCTGTTGAATTTCACAGAATATGTTTTGGTCACTAGGTTAAAATGTTTAGTGTGACAGCATGAAAATATAATTTTTAAGAGCATATTAATGGAATGTGCAATGAATGACAGTCGATTAAGAGTTGTTGTTGGTTTTTTTTTTGCTGGATCACACTTTCAGATCATCAGCTTTGAACAATAAGACTGCCATTCTGATCACATGACCTCTCCTAGTTCCTCTGCCAAACTCTTTCTCTCCATCTTCTCTCTCACCCTTCATCTTTCCTCATCTCATTCAACACAGATTAAGTTTTCCCCCTCCTCCTCTCTTTTTACCTTCTCCTTCCTCCTCGCCCCTGTCCTCCACCATGTGTCAGGTGTTTGTGTACATTTGCTGCCATCATGAATAATGAATATCTTTTCTGTCTCCGTCTTATTTTTGGCAGATGTTGAAATATGCTGCAAGATTTTTTTGCCATTTTGTTTTTTCCTTCCTTTTTGTGTGTGTGTGTTGGATAGTGATGAATGCAGCTTCATTTTAATATGTTCTGTTTGTGGGAAGAAACGGCACTGTAATCCTGTCCTCCAGCACAGAAACACGCCGCTGCCAATCGTTTATTTTTCTCCTCCTATCCCCACACCCCCTCCCCCCGCGACCGCTGCTCAGGGCAAGACGGCACAGCGTTTGATAAGTACACGCGCTCTATGTGACACCAGAAATTCCCGTCAGTGTTGTTTCAGTAGATACACATGCAGTTTAGTAAGAACATGCACTCAGTTCTGTGAGCTTGCGAATGAAGGAAGAACTTTTATGCGATTTCCAGAGGACTGTTTTTTGTTCAGTTTGAACAATGAAGTACTGCTTCACCTTACCGAAATCACTGTTATTTTGTGAATGCACAAGATACAATATTTCACTATTATAATTATTTATGACATTGGAATTAACATTAATGTTTTTTAAATAAAACAATGAAATGATTTTTATTTTATCTTGATCAGTTTGTAATTAGAGAGAAGTTCTGATGTGGAAAAATTCAGTGATTGACAGCAGAAGTGTTCAGATTACACCTGAACCCTGTATTTTACAGTGAAACAGTTCAGCAGTTTATATTTGAACAGTATAGTTTACATTAGAACAGTTTAACAGTTTACAATCGAAAGTATTAAGCACTTTACAATGTTTATTTAAACAGTTCAGTAGTTTATATTTGAAAAGTGGTTTACATCAGAACAGTTCAAAAAATCAAGCAGTTTTCGAAACGATTTATAACCGTACAGTTCAGCAGTTTGTTTAAACATCAATTTATTTTAATTCAGTAATTAATATACAAACAGTATAGTTTACAGTCAAACAGTTCAGTATTTTACATTTAAATAATTCAGCAGTTTTTGAAACAGTTTACAGTAGTACAGTTCAGTTGTTATATATTTCAACATCACAGTTTACAGGGGAGCATTTCAGTAGTTTACAGAGGAACAGTTTAGATGTTTTCAGTGAATACTTCAGCACCTGTGGCATTTTAGCAAATTGAACAGTGAGACATCAGTGTTTCTTAATGGGTCATTTCCGTCATTGACAGTAAAACAGGTAGACACATTAGAATCAACCCACCTCACAGAGGTGGAGGATGAATTAAGTAACGGCCATGGTTCCTGGGAGTTAAAACGTGTCTTGGTGTGTCAGTGTTACTGTTTTCCTCCCGCCATAAAGGTGCCACAGGGTACTGTTAGCCTAAAGAGCCGAGTGCTCCTAAACGTCTGTTGTCTTCTAATTGCTTTAATAGCACCTGGCCGGTAATCCCAGGTAATTATTGAGCTGAAATTAGACAGCTACTTCAAACATCTCTTAAAAGGAGCAAAGACTGCCTCAGGAACTTACAGCTCTCTTATCATGCATGCCGTAAAAGTGACATGGAAAAGTGGTTGCGGGTTTTGCATTCGTGTGGAGCTTAACGTGTTCTTCCCCACCCCCATGTAGCATGTGAGTGTATGCAGGGAGAATACTTGTGTAGTCCGTTTAGTTCATCACACTTAGTTTCTGCTCTGGGTGAATCACTGTTGTTGATCTCTGACTGAATATGAGACCCTTTAATAAAGGGAACAGACTTTTTTATAATTAAATGATTAAAGTAAGCAAGACACTTGAATTCTAGTTTGAGGTCATTTAACAGAAAAGGAACAGTAGTAAAACAAAAAGAATGAAACAAAATGAGATGTTCTACTTTAATTGAAGTTTCAAGCTATGTGAATGTACATGACTCTAAAAACAAATTTCATAACATTAACTATTGTCCTTCATTGTTGGGTGTTTACTGTTGTGGCAGCATCCTGAGCATTGTTATTAGTCTGTTTGTGTGTGTGCATGTCTCTCTCCAGAGCAGAAAGGCTCTTGGAGCCCCAAGGGCACCTCACTTGATTTTCCCTCCTGTTCTTTCAAGACAACCTTAACTTTTCAAATTGTGCAGACAGACATATAAATGCACAAATAACACACTTGCTTTCAGTGGCGTTCGTTTGGATCTTAGCACTTAATTATGATAATCTAAGAGCCAAGCTTTCGAAGAATTTAAAGGAAGTTACAACTTCAGCGTCTAGCCAATCTACTCAAACCACACCTCTAAGATGTCACGCTTCTCTTTATAATATCATTGTTCTTATTTCTAGTTTTTGAGTTTTGGTCTGTGATTTACATAAGTCTGCTCTGGGCCCCTCACAACATTTTTTTTTATTTTTATTTTTTTTTTTAAGTCTGTGCGTCCTTGAATCCTCCTGCAGTGGCAGATTCTGTCCAAAAAGGGGCGTTGTTAAGCTGCCGTACATGCGTGAAATGTTGACCAGCTGATGTATAGCACTCTTATCAGGGGAATGGCAGAGTCTCTCTTCTTTTGCACTCACAGATCCATACAGATACCTGTCCTATGATAATGTATTTCTGCAGGATGAGCACTCTTTTATAACATGTTAGATTTGTATTTAGATGTGGAATCTATCAGGGCTGCATTCATCAGATAGCTGCAAGTTTTGTCTCAGGCTATTTGATTATCGTTATTAAAAAGTGATTGTGTGGGGGGGAAAATGCGAGCGCATGCACCACAGAATATGAATTCTGAGCGATACCGTATCCGTAACGCGGCGGCTCCATTTTTAACGGGATTATGTCCGAAAGTGGCCAGACTCCTGGTGCGAAGGGGTTCTGCCGCTTTGTGTTTCTGGATTTGCGGGGTTAGAATTCTCGTTCCTCCGTTTAGTTGGACTCTTAATCCAGACTGATACAGCTTCAAAGGCTGGTCTTTATTAATCATGTGTTTACATTATCCATGGTCATACAATCCTTACAGACCAAAGCTCTCATTAGAATGAGCATGTAAGTCTTTTGTGTACATTTTTCTCTGTGTGTGTGTGTGTTTGTTCAAATTAGACAGGGGGTTTCAACAGAGGCGACTTTTAACAAAGCTGAGTTTACAAAGCTAATTGGAGAGAGATGGGTTGGATCAGATGTTCTTGATTGGAATTTAAGGACTTTTTAAGAAAAGAGGGACAATAAGAGGGTTTTGTGTGTCTCTGTGTGTGGGATAAAGAAAATTAGAGTGTATTTGAAAAATGGTCAAGGTTTGGGCTAAATGAGTTGTGTGTAATTTGGTGTACAGTTCATGTTTCCGTATAATTACAAGTTGTTTCTCTAATTCGTTACCCTTTTCTGCATACATTATGAAACACATTCCTATTGTGTATAATGAAAATGAAAAGAAGTTTCTTTCTTTCTTTCTTTCTTTTTTTTAACCGTTTAGGCTACTTATTGCAGTTTTGGGCCTGTTTTTTGCCTGCTTGTGAATATTAGGTTATACTTAGTTATTTGAATATATGTGACCCTGGACCACGAAACCAGTCTTAAGTCACTGGGGTATATTTGTAGCAATAGCCAAAAATACATTGTATGGGTCAAAATGTTTGTTTTTTTCTTTTATGCTAAAAATCATTAGGACATTAAGTAAAGATCATGTTCCATGAAGATATTTTGTAAATTTCCTAC
>JAUZSZ010000125.1:13723090-13734533 GCA_034780575.1 Labeobarbus marequensis
CTGTATGTTTTCATAGCATTCAGTTGGCACGTTTGTTTGAAGGACATTGGGCAGAATGTGGAATAGTGTGTTTTTTTAGTGTTTGAAAGAATAATCGGCCAACTAATCGATTATCAAAATAATCGTTAGTTGCAGCCCTAGTCCCTACAGCACTGAACTGATACAGAGGCCCTATATCACCCTCTCAACATAGGAGACAGAGAAATACATCTATCATAACAAGATGTACTGTGTGCTAATCAAATAGCTACTCTTGGCTGTATTTTCTAATCTTGCATATCAACTTTATGAATGCTATACTAGACTTTGAATAAACTGACAGTTCTTCTTACTAACTGAAAATATTTTTCAGAATGGGGAAATATGGTATCACGAGTTTGTATAAAGAGTGGATATAAGATTTTTTACGGTTTTCTATATTTATGTCACTGTCCTTGTTACAGTCTCAAACTAACACATAGCCTATTAATTACTTGTGTTACCTAGAAAACGATTAATAATAATAATAATAATAATAGATCTGTAGTCCATCTAATGGCACAGACCACATGTCCACTAATACTAATATCTTCCACACTCTCGTGAAATCGTCTTTACTCCTACAAAACCACAAGCCAGTATAGAATTCAGCACAAGCCGACAACAGTGAACCCTGTCCGGTCAGCTGAACCAGTCCGAGGGGGTGGAACTCCGCGGCATTCCGAAACATCTCACGCCGGAAAATTTAGATTTTTTTCGGGTGATAAGAGAAAAAAACTACTTAACCACCCATTGGTTTGCGCTGTACAACGGCTAAAACAAATACATTTAATTTATCATACACATGTTTGATTCGCCACTCTGAAATACTCCAGTGCACAGGATACTCTGACTCTCTCATCATTCATGGACTTACCGATTAGTTAACAAGTAATCTGTTGATCTCCAGATGACTGAATTGATGCCGCAGGTGCTGCTGTCTGTTTGTTGCCAGACGGCTACAAATGAATAACTTATAACTTCAGAAAAATACAAGCATAAATAAAACTGTCGCAGTGAAACGCGACCTCTTTCACTTAACTTATGTAACTTTTAAACATTACACACGATATTTTTAGGGATTGTTAGCTGTTGCTAACCATTGACATGTTCATGATTTCTAGAGTGTCCAAGCAACGGACGCAACTCTCCATCAGTGTTTACTTTTCTCCCGCGTTGTTTCCAAACATTACGGTAACGTACTCTAATATCTTCCGGGTTGTTCCTTTCGTCGGGATCAGGATTGAGATCCCATTTACATGAATTCAGAAACCCGATCGATTCTTAACATATTAAATTGTCTTTACGAGCAGTGTTTTGGATATTTTCCATTAATACTTTATTGTCCAAATTGAACTTATAAAAAAAAAATTTAATTAAGAAATCTTAAGCAATTTTTGCATTTATTTCGCATAAACTGCTTTATTATATGTTATTTTGTGAGCAAATTATATTCATCACGCACAATAATCTTCAAATTAAATGCCCTATAGTGAATCGTTTTTGAGAAAAAAGCTATAAAAAGGCTATAAATTAAACATTATGAAAATATGTAGTATTTTATATTAGTATGTAGTGCAAAAGCTAAATGAATACATTTTTGTATTGTTTATTTTAAATGCAAAATATATTTAAGTTAAACCTAGGCCTATGTTCTAATGGCCGCAAACAAACAACAGTCTTTCGTATCGGTTCAAACGACTCACGGAAGAGGGATCTTTTAGTCTGTGATTTATTGTAGTGCCTTGTAAGAACAGTAGTTTTTATTTCAACAAAGTGAACTACTTTAGCGCCACTAAAAACTACATTTCCCAGAAGGCACTTGAAACGCAGGTGCCCCGGCAACTTGTTGCCTCGTGAGGAAAATAGGGGTGACCTCTGCAATCACCCGAGTAGTGGGAGAGCCGCTGTCGTTCTCTACCAGATGAAAATGGTAAGAAAAATTAGTATTCCAACTTACATTGGAAAGTAAGTTTTACTGTCAAAATAAGACAGTGTAATTGCGCAGTGACCCAAGGCTTTGAAAATCAATGTCGAAGTTTAATTTGACTTTAGGAATTACAGTAGAACTTTTGCAGTTACCTGTTACATGAGTGATGTGGTGATCGGGAACCAAGACTAGCATATTGATGATTAAAAGACTTGTTGAAATATAACAGAATATTAAGCATTTATGTTTGCATGGGATATTTCTTATATCAAACCGTTCAGAGCATTTTGAGGTTCTATTCTGTGTAAAATAAAAAATAATAGATTAGACTATTCTGAATGTAATACAGATACATTCTTTTGCAACAAACGAATGTGTCTGCAGAAGTGCCAGTTGGTGAAAGTGAGTTCATTGAATAAATATATAAATATCTCCAGGTTTAAAAATATCCCACACAGCATGTCATTCTGAGGTCTGGCAGAGTTTGCCAGGACTATTTATATGTTCTAACGTGGTGAGCCTCCTGAGTGTGTCTGTCCTGAGCGGTTGTTGTAACATGACTTTTATTTTCTACGCTAACTTACATCTATTGTTTATAATGCTATCTCTCTTGTTTTGCTGTAGGCTGAGCCTATTAGAGCCCTGGTTACCGGCGCTGCTGGTCAGATTGCATACTCTCTGCTATACAGCATTGCAAAGGGAGATGTCTTCGGTAAAGATCAGGTAGGGGCAGGATTTGGCTTATGCAATGTCCCGTCACATCCAATTAAAGTCTGTTGTATCGTTTAGCATGCTGTTTAACTAATTCCAGGAAAAGGCACCATATATGTCTTTGACAGCAGATGAGATTATTGCAAAGCGAAAACAGTATTATGACAGTTATGCAAGACATGCACTAATGTTCTCTTTTCCTCTCACTTTCAGCCTCTCGTTTTGCTTATGTTGGACATCACTCCCATGCTGCCTGTGCTGGAGGGTGTTGTTATGGAACTGCAGGACTGTGCTCTCCCACTTCTGAGAGGTACACATACATACAGAATGGAGTGTCATGAGGCCCTGTATCTCGTGGTCTTTGTGCCAGCCATGCAGTCTTAAAAGCCTGTGTTTTCACTGCACAAATGACAAGAGCTCAGAGCAATCTGATTGGCTGCCTGTATGATCCCCAGCTGAAAGGGAAGCTAAACTTAGGATTGTAGTTTCCATCCGAGGATGATGTGGTAAAGTTGACAGTATGTGACCTGTCAAGTGAATGGAATCAGTAACCAAAAATTCAGGAGGCCCAAACTGGATGGAGAAACAAAAGCAAGCCACTGTAGATTTTGTATATATGTATGCATGCATTGTGACGTTAAATTCATGACAATCATCTCTCCCCTTTTTATTATTAAACAAATGCACATTTTAATTGCTTGATTTAATTTAATTAAGTTTCATATGTAGTAAATATACATAATATGTGTATTTAGTAAATACATGGCAGTTTAACAGATATTGCCTACCTGATATAAAAATACTTAACTTTAACAATACATAATAATAATAATTATCATCATCTTTCAGTTATTATTTCACAAAGTCACATTTAATGTAAATGAGGAATTATTGGCAGGATTGTGTAGCATTAATGTGCTATTAAAATAACTATTATATTAAAAGACTGATTTTTTTAAGCAATACTACGATGATATCATAATGCAATGTATTGTAATATATTATAATATATTAAAAACAGTCAACATGTCTTTCACATTACTCAGGTTCTTTATTTTCAGAGTTTATCTGTGTGTTGCCTTGTGACTCCCTGATGTTGCTGGTGTTGTTTACCCTCCATCTATTTTAACAGCACTGTCTGTGCCTTTTGTTGTAGAGGTCATCCCCACTGATAAAGAGGACGTTGCATTTAAGGATTTGGATGCTGCCATCCTGGTGGGCTCCATGCCAAGAAGAGAGGGCATGGAGAGAAAGGATCTACTGAAGGCTAACGTTGCCATCTTTAAGTCCCAGGGGGAGGCGCTTGACAAGTACGCAAAGAAAACAGTCAAGGTGAATAACAGGACAATGACCTTGACCTAATTAAGGACAAATATAATGAAGCAAAGCTAATTTAAAGGCTATATGTTTTAATATGCAGGTTCTAGTTGTTGGTAACCCAGCCAACACTAACTGTCTGATTGCGGCCAAATCCGCCCCATCCATCCCCAAAGAGAATTTCTCCTGTCTGACGCGCCTAGATCACAACAGGGCTTGTTCTCAGGTAAAACATCCCTTTGCTGGATGGCCCACCAATACAAAGAGGTGAAATACTTCAATTTATGCCTAAATTTAACACTAACTTGTACCACACAATGTGTCCACTAGGTGGCAATACGTTGTGGCATTTCAGCAAACGGTGTGAAGAATATGATCATCTGGGGAAATCATTCATCTACGCAGTACCCTGACGTCCACCACTGCAAGGTCAATGTGCAGGGGAAGGACGTGACTGCCTTTGATGCAGTGAAGGACGATGCCTGGCTGAAGGGAGATTTCATATCTGTAAGTGCTGTCTGCTGTGGCTTCCTCTTCCTGTAGAGGTCACTGTTGGCCTATTTACTATTCCACATTACTGAGTAAGCAAGAGCATTATGTTTATCAGCATTCATGTTTGTGACACTGAGTAACAAGACAGTTAGGTCTGTTGTAGTAACATTATTAATATACTTTGCATATTACTACTGATTGGAGTGATATGATGATAATTTTTCTGTGGTTATTCCACTCTTCCTCTCTGTTTCTCAGACAGTGCAGCAACGTGGTGCCGCAGTCATTAAAGCCAGGAAGCTGTCCAGTGCCATGTCAGCCGCCAAGGCCATCTGTGACCACATGAGAGACATCTGGATAGGCACTCCCGAGGTCAACTTTTTAGGGGTTTTTCACAATTCACACAGACATTGGTTTTAGACTGTTCTGATACCAGTATTGCATCTCTCTATTGGTTCAAATATGTACTGTTTTCTTTATAGATCAGTGGTTCTCAACCTTTCTGAGTCAAAGGCCTGCCATTATATAAGCTATTTTTCTTTTTCTGTTGTAGTCATGACAGTTGCTCATTTTCAAATTGTCAAATTTCGAAAGTGTTGATTATATTACATTTCAAATTTTAAGTTTTAAGAACTGTTCTTCAGTAAAATCAATAGTTATTGATGGAAAAAAGATGATTTAGGTTTATGTTTTAAATTTGTTTTTAGCATTATAATTTAGTTTTAAAAAATTATATATCAACAATTTATTAATTTTTAATTTATTAAATGTAATATCTAAGTCATTTATTAACGGAGTCATTTACAGAGATACTTCTGTAGATATGTTATTGCATCAGGTGTGGAGGATTTCCACTTTAAAATTTTCTGCATACCGGTCATTTTTTGACAAACGGAGGCTCAAAATCAAATAATAAACAGAGGAGACACAAGGGGAAAAAGTCCTAAATTGGTAAAACAGTCCACCTTTTAAAAAGTCCTGAAGAAGTGTGATGGCACTCTATAGAACTAAAAAGCCAAGCAATATGAAATAGAAATGTTCTGTGATGATATTCTGTGATGTTGCACACAAGGCAACAGCTTTATTTGGACTAATGCTGTACAGATTTATGAAGAACTGCTGATTTGATCTGAACTGCTTGTGTGTTTGTTTTATAGGGTGAGTTTGTATCTATGGGTGTCTATTCCACTGGAAACCCTTATGGAGTACCTGAGGACCTCATTTACTCATTCCCTGTTTCAATCAAGGTTTGTCATTAAAAATTCCCCACATCTATGCCTGATATCTGTTCCTTACACTCAGAATGCTGAGATGAAATTCATATTTACATCTGTTTATCAAGCTCAACTAAAGAAAGCTGGATTTAGCCACCATTGCAAGATATTTCTCTTTTTCTTCAGGATAAGAGCTGGAAGATTGTTGAAGGTCTGCCCATCAATGACTTCTCAAAAGCAAAGATGGACGCAACAGCAGCTGAATTAGTGGAGGAAAGAGACACCGCTGTCTCCTTCCTGGGTGTGTGACTAGAAACCCAACTGTCTACACCACTCTTAGATGCCCAGAAAACTCCAGAGGCACGTTTGTGAAACACTCCTGAAAATCTTTTTCTTCCCCTAAAACGGTTACACTAATACTAGAACTATATGTACTTGAATTTCCTAAAACTGTTCAGATGGATTTTGTCTGATAATTCAGAATTGGAATCTAGTCCAGCTGTTTAACAGGGACTTTGGTTGTTTCCTTTCTTGTTTTTGGTCTTCCACCAGAGCACAACTGTCATGTAAAGAGAAAAAGTGGTCTAAAACAAGATTACCATTAATTACCTAGACTGCCCTTTCCAATCCAGAACTGCATAAAGGAGAACCAAAGCCTGGAAAGGACTCAGAGTACATGAATTAGGTCTTTCTGTGTCATTGTCTAGACTGAAATTTCAGCTGTTACACATCTGACAGGAGTCAGAAATGATCAAGGAATGTTTCTTGTTTTAATTCATTTACTTTGGCAGTGTGGTTACTGTAACAGATGTTTATATGTAGAATCCAGCAATAAAACCCAGACATTAAAATGCATTGTTGCTCTCATTATTATGAGACATTGTTTTTGTACATTAACAGTACTAAAACATTCTTTTGCACACTGTGACTAATGGCCAACAATTTGTATTTCTATCAATTCATTGGCATATGTACTGTTTAGAGTTAGGATAAATTTTTCGTTTCTGGGCCTTTCTTAGAAATATTAGAAATACTGGATATTGTACATATCTTGTAACATTGCATTCCCAGTACTAAAGGAGTGCTGATCGTTCTGTCCTGCAAGGTCATTGGTGTGAGGCTGCTGACGTGGCCTTGCAGTCTGTTGCCAAATCTCCATAGAAAAACAATCCCAAAATTTACGATGTCTTAAATTATATATTTATATCAAATAATTGACGTGTTTTACTAGACAACTGACCCTGTAAGTAAATAAATCCCGACACCTATTAACAAAGGGGAAAATATTTAATAATAACTCAGTCTTAGATAATGATTAATAGGTAAGTGTGTTTGTTGCTGGTTTTGATAAACGATGTTTTATTGTGGTATATGTAATTGTAGTACGAATAACTGTATAAGAAGTCCCAAATTAAGCGAGTGTATTCAGCAAATACGCTAACAAATCACAACCCAGCAAAGCTTCTCTTTAGAAGTGATTTTATTAAATGGCAATCCATAAAATGCCTATATTACGAGGACATGGCAACACCGCAGTCCGGCTGCACTCAGCCAGTCTCGTTGGTTACTGCGAGCTTACGTTTTCCCTTTGTCTGTCGCAATGTTTGTGATACCTTGCATCTGTTTACAAAATAAATAAATACAAACCCGGTTCTGCTGTATCTTGTAATATAATAACATTTAAGTGTGACCTGATACATTCATTCAGAATCACAATTCATCAAGACAGAGAGATATCACAAAAATGTGAAAAAGGGGGGAAAGGGTGCCAAATGACGTATGCCTAGCGTATATAATTTTGGTTTCTAAGCAGTTCTTCTGATTTAACGTATGATATTCAGGATGTCTCTAAACAATGTTTTCCAGCGAAGCACTTCCGCAGTGATTCAGTGACCCCGCACTGCAGTTTCTGAGAGGAGAAAGTTGATTGGCCAGTGAGGGAAACACGTCGCTTTTCCGGAACAACCTTCAGCAGCTCCCCGACAGCATCTTCCAGCCTTCAGAGTAAGACATTTCAAATCTACTTTCACATTCGCTTTGCATTTATAATACCATAACGCCAGGGAACCACTTTCTCTGCCGTGTTCCTAACTCCTAAACCATGTAAAAAATGAAAATACAAAAAAATATAAATAAATTAAAAACGACGTTTTTCCGGAGCCACAACATAACGCCAAGCGTCTACTATTGGCTTACACACAGAGAGGAGCGCGTCGCTGTACAGTCCATACTAAATAATACCACTGTAGCCACCAACATTTCATTTCTTACAATGTGGTAAAATATTTTTTATTATTTTAAACAAAACCGACACTAAAAGTCTTTGAAATGATCCAAAGACACAACCACAACCGAGTGGACGTGATCGAGGAAGTGCGGCTGGATTGTAATGTGACGCGTTGATGGACCAAAGGGGCTGAGCACAAATGTAATTCCCACATATACACACGGAGAGATACACATAATCACTTCACCTTTAATAAAACACACCGTCTCCTTTGAGCAATAAACGCACACTCGAGTAAAGGTCGACGAGAGACAGTCGTTTATTCACCCTGCGTTACCCGATAGTCAGTGGGAGGAGAGAAAGAGGGAGACATGGTTCATTTAAAAGCGAATGAACGCCAGAAGAAAGCGCTCTTGAACAGAATGAGAGAATCGATCAGCTGACCTTCTGTCTTATTATTATTACTACTACCACCAATAAGCCTCAAATCTCGACAGGACTGTGTCTACGTTGCTGTTTTTTCCCCATGATTTGAACGGGATTAGATGAAAAGAACAGAATTATTGTTGTGATATTTAACCGAACTACATTTCATAAGAGTTTAGAGCACAGAGACCATGTCGCTTTACGTTGAAGGTAAGAACGTTCATAAATCCTGGTTTTGCTGTTTTATACTTACTCATTAAGTATTTTTAAGGTTGTATTGGTTCTATGGATATAACTTTATTAATTAGGTGATACCTATTGGTATCTAGTGATCAACTGGGTCTTACTGCACCATGTTCAAGCTGTCAGTTGAATTCTGATGAGAGTGAGAGCTGAATGGACTCCTCAGTCAATGCTGACTGATACACTGGGAAAGTTTCACAAATGGAAATGTTTATAGAAAGCATTTTGTAAACCCCAGACCTTACCAGACTGTCTGTTCATTCCTAGCTTTGGTTTGGCTGTCAGCTCTGACAGCTATTCATTTGGCCTGACAGTGTCTGTAGTTTAAAGAGATTTGACATTAAACATGATTACAGGGAATACTGACTTTAGTTCTGTGACTGTTACATCTGGAAATAAATAAAAGGTTTTAGTATTTTGAAAATAATACAACAAAACATTATGGCATACACTGTTCAAAGTTTTGAGTTTACTAAGATTCTTTAATGGTTTTTAAAGTTTTTTTGCTGCATTTATATGTTCAAAAATACATTTAAAAACATACTACTGTAATATCATCTATTTAAATCTATTTTAAAAAATAAATTATACCTGTGTTTTTTGTGGAAACCATGATAATTTTTTCTGGAATCTTTGCCTAATAGAAAGTGTAAAAGAACAGCATTTATTTGAAATAGAAATATTTTGTTTTGAATAGAAATAGAAGGCATTATAAATGCCTTCTGTCACTTTTTATCAATTTAATGCATTCCTGCTGAATAAAGTATACATTTTTCTAAAAAAAAAAAAAAGCCTGACCTCAAACTTTTGAGTGATAGTGTAAATCATTAACAAGATTCTGCCTTTTTTATGGGTCACTTTCAAATAAGCCAGTTTGTGAAACTGATCATGTGAACTAATTGTGTACAGACGGTGAGATGTTCTTGCTTCCTCAATATGCTCTTTGGATCATTCTCAAATCATGCTGGAGAACATGGCCATCACATTTTACACTTTTAAACTTCTGGGGTTTGAGATTGAGCGCTAAGGCCATTAAAGCAAAAGAGGGACATGCAAATGTACATTTTCAATACAATTCTTATCCTCATAGTATAATGTTTATTAAAAGCATGGAGCATTTTCACCAGTGATTTCAGACATTTGGACCCCACTGTATTTAGGGTTGTCCAGTGTACGGTTGCCCTTTGATCTGTGCAGAGTTTGAATACAGCAGCTTTTGGAAAGTTTATGCCTCTGAATTTCTTTTTCCATGTTTTACTTTCTGTGAATGAAGAACACCTTTCAGCACACAAATAGAAATGTTCTGTTGATGTGTTGGTAGAATCATTTGTAAATGGCATATAATATGTACCCAACGCTGCTAAAGGCACCATTCTGAGAGACTTTAACACTGCAAGAAATGTGCAAATGCAAAACAATAAAATAGTAAAACAAACGCATATCTTTTTGAGATGCAAGTTAAAGGAGCAGATGAAATAAAGAAAAAATATAACTGCACACTCCCTTATGCTTTGTTAATTAGTTGCCAACGTTTTGGTAAAAATTAGCTATTTCTACCTGAACTCACACTTAAAGTTACTTTTGCTGGTGTAACCTAATGTCATCAGGTTGATTTAGTAGTATAAAATGTTTTATTTTATTAGTTTTATTAGTTTTTTGGACTTGCATAAACCAATTAATTTAGATTTTTAGCACGTTTAGATATTCTGACAGTTTTGTTTTACAGTGTACCTTTACAAAATACCCCTAGGGTGTAATTATGCTAGAAATATTACATCACTCCATTTTCTTTCTTCTCAAATAGTAACATATATTGAAGCACAGATAAATTTTTTTCATGTCCTTTTATTTATTTAGTTGGTAAATAGCTGTGGAAGTGGAACAATGTATGGTCAGCCAGTCTTTAAAGTAAAATAACCCTTGCTTTTGTCCTGTTGGCTGCCTGTACATTATCACTGCCTTCTTTAACTCTGGTTCCTCCAGAGGGACCATATCATATTGTGAATAACAGTGTCTGTTCAATAACTAAATAAATGACCAACAGCCCAATAAACTATAAGTCAAAGTCAAGCCACTGTCTAGTTTTATTTGTAGGCAAGTGAGGGTAATGCTGGTGTATTAGACTGTATATTAGACTGCTGGTGTATTAGAATTCTGAGAAAAACAGAAATGATTTCATTTTTAAAGTGCCGGCTGACACAGTCATTTACTGGATTTTAAGTATCTCATGCCAGGAAGCATGTTAGCAGATGAATTTTTTTGGCACATTGGCAGGAGTATGAAACAAATGGGTGCACACCAATGAAATGTGGTCGAGCAGGATTCAATCAGGTAGTCAATGCCGTGTCGCACAAGGTAGCGCACTTGCTCGTGACATATAAGAACTGTTGTCTTAAGGAAATATGAGTCTGAATCTTGTTACACTTATATCTACCCCACTTTCCTTTCTTCCTCTATACTAAATAAATGGCCCACAAATAATAATAAAAACGAATACAGTTAGACTTTTCCTCTTCCCCATACCTCAAGCTCAGCATCTACTATTGGATAAACCAAATAAAAAGAATGTAGCTTAACCTCTCTATTGTACCCACTCGCTCCAGGGTAAAGGAGGGTGTTTGTGGTGGAACAGTTAAGGCTGAGTCACACCTTACATTATAGCCACAATGGCTAGATTTACAGCAAATTAACCCTGAGCCCAGTGGATGATGTGTGTTACACTCGGCAAAAGTTCTTGATAACATATATGTGCTTTCGTGGCTTCTTGGATGGGAGTCTTTTGATTGTGCACCACAAGGAAGGCAGTGGCACAATTATTAATATTGCTTGTCAGTTTCCTTATCACTGCAAGTAAGATTTATACAA
>JAUZSZ010000125.1:13789034-13799166 GCA_034780575.1 Labeobarbus marequensis
CTCTCAATAATGCATTCAAACAAATGTAATCTTACAGTGCTACTTCATCTGTATCTGATTTCGAATGAGCAGAAATCTCTAAAAAATGCATTGATCCGTAGGTAAAATAACCGACGAAAACGTACTGTTATTTTCATCACAAACAAAATTTGCACTGCAAAAAGAAGCAATTACACCTTTTAATGCTTACAACCATGTTATTAACTTGTCATGTGGTAGGATAAAAGTTTGCACACTTGTGTTCCAATAAGCCACTTGAAAACTCTCCTGTTATTTTATTTATTTAATTTTTTAAATATTTTTTATGAACAAAACTGTGATAATTCAAACATACTGAAATATTTTAGATGTGAAGCGAAGGCGGAGCAGTGTTTCTGATATCAGTGACAGTGAGCGAGGAGTGGGAAATGGTGAACCCGGTGATTACTAAAAGCTCAGAGCAGAAATTGTTGACGCTCCACCACTCCGCTCACATACTCTGGATAGATCCCAGAAATAATACTGGTGTGAACTGTAAACACGTGATGAGCTGTTACCATTCCTCTACAAATTTCCACACAGTTTAGGTACACTGATGTCCCATTGTCTGACATATTAACTGGAAACAAAACCTGCCAGACTTCAGAGATGTGTATGTGCTTAGGTACACAGCCTGAAGCAACCTATGAGCGCAGACAACTCCCAAATCTTGCATTCACACACATACAAGCAAACAGTTTGACCCAACACAGAGAACTGGAAAAGCTCAAGCTTAGAGTCAATGTCTGATTTTACTGCATTAAAAAGAGCATATAAACCCATCATTATCAAACAATTAGCAAATAAGACACTTCCAAACACTTTAAACAGCAAAAATAAAATTTCCCATATGTCAAAACCACCAAAAACTCAGATTCAAAAAGCAAAAAGAGCTCTTGGGGGAAAAAAGTTTCCACCTCTGTGATTAAAATGAGAATTTTAAGACTCCAGCTGAATCACGAACGCAGGATCTAGCATCAATTTGCTGTCAGGGGAGGTCTGAATTACAGCCCAAAAGTGAGGAAAACTCCTTTCATGAGTGGGTAGGATGTGGAAGCTTAAACCATCCCCACCGAGAAATTAGGGAGACGTATCGGTGGCATCTGTGGTCTAAAATAGATCCAAAAGTAGAGAAGGAAGCTGAAATGAGAAGTTAGGAACCAGAGGGGAGGAACACATCTGCATCTAGCTTGGGCATCTGGTCTGTGGGATACACGAGCACCACATGTGGGTGATGGAAGTTTGAAGTGGAGCATGTTGGGTGTGCAGCTGCTTCACAGCAGAAGGAGCAGACGTGCGATACGCACCCGCTGAACACCCGTACACACGGCCAACCACAGATGAATTAAAGCTGTCCGGGTTTGTACACAACAGTGTCAAAGGAAACTTTTTTGACATTTTACGCTTTTTTTTTAAAGCTCAGGAGAGGATAACTGCAAACTGTTCTGAAAAATAAAATTCTGTACCGTTAAAAATGTTACTGTTTTGTGCAAATATACCAAAAATAAAACAAAACTAAAAATCAATTATTTTAAATGCTACAAGTGAATTTAGGCATTACAACGAACAGTTAGGAATGCAACGTTTCCATTTTTCAGAACCGATCTGATACCGAAAATTCTGAGTATCTGCCGATAGTGATCCGATCGGATCGCAGATTTTTTTTAAATCTATACTTTCTACACTTCTGTGTGTTGACCAGACCTACAATTCCCAAAATTGTTTCACTTACCGTCTGCAGTTCTGAATCATGACCGCGATCTTTTATAGCTGGGACTGCTCCATCTTTCAGTATCAAATGGTGTGCACATCCAGTGTCGATCTGGGCCTTGTTTATAAAACGTTCGTCAACACACACATTTGCAAAACTCCGTTGCTTGCTGCCCCAGAAAAACAAAATGCATCCACTCTTTACGTACGCTGGGGTTTTCGGGAAGCTGAACAAGGTTAATTTTTCCTCAAAACCAAACACACACTTGACATTCTTCAAGAGCAAATCCCATGCAGTGCTGCAGAATGAAGTGCCCATAAAAGGAGTTCCATCCTTGATTACGTCATGAAGAACCATGATCGAAAAAAACTTTCCGAAACTTGTAAGAAACCCAGAAGTGTGTATTTGGCACATAAATACTCTGTTATACGTCCAAATCATTTTTAAGAAACTTTGTTCATGTTTAGCGTGAGAATCAAACACTTTAACAGTGTAAATAACTCAAAATGCATGAAACAGCATTGGACCCCCCCCTTTAAGTACATTGTAGACCTATTGAACCCAATGGAGCTACGATCAACTGAAGATTACGATGCTTTTGGGAAACGCAACCCTGATCATCACTCTTTTGTGTGTTAAAAATTTGCTAAATATAGACAACTTCATTTTAATGAAAAATAACCAATGAAAAAATATAATCATAATCTATGACAAAAATACTATTACAAAACTAGGTTAGTGGATAATTTAGCAGTTACTCTAGAAAAATCATGGGTGCGAAATAATTTTATAAAATCTAAACATTTAGTGAAACAATGCTATTTAGTGGGAACAAATAAATGTTAATAAGAGTAGGACTAAATCTGGAAAAATGTTATACCTTGCACTTTGTATTGTTGTAAAATAGCCTACATTCATGATAACAAAATATTTATATATTCCTACATATATTTATATAAATATATACTATAAAAGACATTTCTTTTAAATGTTTAGCACAGTAATGAAGGCAGCAACATATGATAGATAGGACAGACCAAGAAAGACTAATAATCTTTCATTGACCAAACGTATTTTAATACGAAAAGCTCCAATACAGAGCGGCACAAAGAGCTTATGTGCATCCAGTGCGCAGAATGATGCGCTTGAAGCAACACGGAGTCACAGTCTGCATACAAAAGTTCAAAGCACAAAGGGAAGAGATATTGATGTGTAGTGTATTATATCTGTGCAATAGTTTATTGAGCCTTTTCTTTTAACAGTTTTAAATCTTAGTTACTGTGCACTCTTGGAGAGAGTTTTGTTGTTTTGACTGTCGTAACCGAACGCAACACACAGTTTTGAATATTGATGACAGACAGCCGCAGCGGAGAGAAGTTTATGCCAACTTGAATTTAATAACTTAAATATTCATCTGTACCTCACATTGAACTATGGAACAGCTTCAGATCACTTGAGAGCACAAAAACTTTATGGTGCTTTATAATGTTTTGTGCCTGTAGTGGGGCTTAACAATAACACAAAATAGTATACCCACAGTATCGGATTTGGATCGGTCTCGTCTGACCAATACCCGATCCGGCAGAAAATTCCAGTATCGGAGCCAATACCGAATATTGGATCTATGCATCCCTACGTACAGTATGAAAAAAAATGGATATTCATTCTGAGATTTGCTAAAGATTATATCTAACAGTGTTAATATTTAACTTAGTGTGAGATAATGCAAAGATATTCTAAAAAAAAAAGGCACAGAAAATGCACAACATAATTAATATTATAAAACGGACAGTTCCAGTTCTTGATTACGATCAGCTGAGCAGTGTTCAAAGCAGTTTTAAAATAGGCCTTGGAACACTCCAAATTTAAACTGAACAATTCTATTAATCACTTTACAAGTAACTACAAAGGATCCTAATGAACACCTTACAAAAACATTCCACCACTAATGAGAAACTGGACTGGACATGTAGTCACAGTAAATCTGCTGAAAGGAAGCAGGTGACCTCCACCTGGGTGGAAACACCAGACCTTACCACATCACCACTTTCCCACCATTTAATACTGAAAACTATTCAAATAAAAATAACACTGTTGATGAAGAAAGATGCACAACGGACAGTACAGCATCATTACAATGATGAATTTGAGCTAAAGATGAAAGCACAGATGGTGAAGAAGAGATATGTTGAGATGAATCAGATATCCAGGAGCCTGCACGCACACAAGCACAAGAATCACCATAGGCATTGATGTGCAAAACAAAGCATCTTGCAGGGATAGTTCACCCAAAAATTTAAATTCTGTCAGCATTCACTCACCCTCATACATTCCAAACCTGTATGACTTATTTTCTTCAGCAAAACACAAAAGACATCATTTTGAAGAATGTAGGTAAAGAAACAATTTTGGATACCAGTGACAAATAAAAAAAAAACTGACAGATTTCTCAAAATATCTTCTTTATGTTCCACAGAAGGAAAGTCATAAAGGTTTGAAATGACATAAGGGTAAGAATGTAATGACAGAATTTGAGTTTTTAGGTGAATTATGCCTTCAAATACCATACAGACACGTACACACTGACAAAAAGTGGCCTAAAGTCACCCTTTAGACTTGCTGAAAAACAAAAATCAAAGCTTGAGAAAAAAATTCAGCTAGGAACAACAGGCCTTTGAAGCAGCAAGAGAAACATCAAACGTTTCCTACATGCTGCAGTGAAATGTTTAAAACCAGAGTTTTTTTCTAGGGCAAGGGACAACTGTCGACCCTACATACACACTTTGGAAATGCAAGTGGGTGCCTTTTCTTTGTAATGTGGTCCTTTTGTAGGTCATGCAGCGCTGAACACAGAATCATATTGGGTTTTGTGCAAATCAAAGAATTTAGACTGAAAACAAAATATTAAACCACTGTGCTACTTCTGAACCGATACAGTAAGCCGCATGCAACAAGTGCCTTTTATTGGAGCTAGGTTACAAAGAGGATGTTGAGAAAGATGAAGAAATGAAAGATTAGACTAGAAGTTATCAGCTTGTGAACGAAGTCTGTGGTCTGCGGCTAATCTAAACAAACAAACCTTGATGTCTGAGAAAGTGACGATCAATGAGTCTGAAATAGCCAATCAACTGTCAGTGTTTAAAAAATGTTTCTAAAAGGTGAAAACACAATTAACCCAACCATATTCATTTACTAACACACGCTCCATGAGGCTGGTTAACCTCCAGAATACCGTTTGGATCACTCACACACACACAAAACCTCACCATGGTCATTCGCCCAGCACTGAGCTAGCAGGCTAATGGGATTTAGGTTTTCTTTGAGCAACAAAGAGCGCATGGAATCTGACTTAAACCCCGTTTATAAAGTCTCAGCTTGGTCTGTGTGTTTGCTTAATGGAGGATCAACAAAAAACAAGTGCTCAGCTTCAAGCTTAACAACAAACAAACTGAGTGCAAAATGTGCATGGGGTGTCCCAGAGGTTAGGTGACATGATTAAGTCTGTCAGCGAGAATACGACCACAGTTTCACCAGCCAGCTCTCGAAGATTTCTTTGAATGTGTGTTTCGATTTCATTTGTGAGGTGAGGAAAAGGAGGGGTGTGCATTAACACACCCACCCCTCCATCTGGTACCGATTACACCACAAAGGAAGAGACCTCTGCAATGCCCCACCCTCCCGTGCGCACACAGGAACACATGTATGCACAGTGAGGCAAAACGGAGTGTCCTTTAGTACCAAATTGTTCCACAAGAGCAGTTTACATGGCTCTCAGGCTTCCCATGTACTGACTGAAAGTAACTTATCAATAGACATCATTTATATTGAACATTTGACAGACTGCCTCACAAAAAATTCCTCCAAAGAAATTGAAATACAATGCAGTTGTGAAAGGCTATTCTGTATTAACAATAGCTACATTTCATTACAAGTCAAAACTTTTGATCTTATGACAACAACAGTTTGGGATCATGACAATCACACAAACTGTCATTAAAAGATGCAAAATGATGACACTGTTGATGCCTCCTACTAAAAGACATCAAATCGGGGTCAGGTGAACTGGAAACAACCTAATTACACACTGCTTCCTTAAAGGGATAGTTCACTCACTCAAAAATGAAAAAGTCGTCATTTTTTATCACTCATTTAGTTTCAAACCTGTTTTGACCTTTTCTTTTCTCCTACTTCTGGAACAAAGAAGATGATATTTTGAAGGGAACCTAACAACATTGAAGCCGATTCCACTATACTGACAAAAACGTTTTTCATTTCTCAAAATATCTTCTTTTATGTTCCACAGAAGAAAGTCATTCATGCAATTTTGGGACAAAATGAGGCTGAAGAAATAATTTTAATTTTTGGATGGACCATCACTTTAAGACTTCAGATTAATTGTTGGGTTGTTTGAACAACGAGTCAACTACTCTTCCATCACTTTTCCTATGTAAACATGCACTTGACAGACGTCTTTAACCACTGTGCTTGCAACTTGCGTCTTTTGCTGTGACTTGTACATAACACTGCGTTCTAAAAAAGCGGCGCTCCAGGTAAAATTAATAACTTTTTTTTTTTTTTTAAAGTTTAACTTTTTCCCCATGCTACTGCTCACATCTTGTGTTTTTTAATGTAAAAACACGTTATGTGACTAGCCTGTTTTTTATTTAAAACGTGAGACACAGGGTAGTGGAATGGAAAAAAACGCAAGGTCTAGAGATGTGATTTTAAAAGTCAAGCTTTTTCCTTGATCACTGCATTGTTAGGACACAGTGTCATGCACAAGGCACTGCAAAACACGGAAGACGTGAGCGCAACAGTCAAACACGTGTTTACAAAAAAAAACAATGGAAAAGGGCGAAATGGACTGCAAATGCATACTGTGTATACGACCCCTAAATATGCAATCTTTGCACACTTCAAACTTATGATATGGAATCACTATTATGTAAACTACAAACAAAGATAGGAAGCAATATAAAACTGAAGATAACCATCTAGGAACGAGAAACAGTTACGAACAACACTCAAGCTGAACATGACACAGTGAAACGGCTTGCTTTCTTAAATGAGTGTGGAACAGACAGATGGAGGGAGGACAGGAGAGAGGAGGGGAGGGGCCGAGCTTCAATTTCAGGGGCTTTTTAATTATTCAATGACATGAGCACTGAAACCTAAGAGAAACAAACAGACTGGACGGTGACAATGAACTAACCATGCAGGCACACACACATATGTACAAAAACACCACAGAGAAACACATACAGTATTGAGTCTCCACTCCATGCACTTGGGGCAATGTGTGCATGTCTCAAACAAAGGCTAGCCGTCCAAACACACATCTAAAGAACCACTTGCTACCCAGGAGAGCACAATGCAATCTTCCCAGAAACTGTCAAATGATCCCAATGATCCAATAAGTTGGGGGATGCTCTTGGCTGTCTAAACAGGAAACAAGTCATATTTCAGAGCAGTCCATATGCTAACACTAATAAAAACACTTTAAACACCAGTCAGCTGGTTTTAAGATATACTTTTGAGTAGTTTGAAAGGATCCCCTCTTCATGACGCAAGCACCCGATACTCTGTATGCCAGAGCTCATCTTTCTCCCCGTTTCAGCTTTGACTGGCAGAGGCTGACCTCTCAGTCTCCATGACAATAACTCATTTACAGCCCACAGTGATCAGCTCTGGCTCTCCCCAAAGGAAGTTGAGGGGAACAGAGGCCTGAGATGGGGGTTGGTGTGTCCTTCAGGTCACATGGCCAGTCTCGTCTTTCACACACCACTCAGAATTTAGCTGTTCGGAGCAAAAAGCATGCAGAAAGCGAGAGTCAGCAGGACAGATTATCAGAATCAGGTTTTATTTGGTACGTCAGGGACCAAAATATAAATAGCGTTCGACAGATACACATGAGCAGAGATTAAACAATCAAAATACATACACAGTTCTATCAGGTGTGCTAGACTATCATCACACAGACTACTATTCAAATGTTTGGGGTCTGTAAGATTTTTGATGTTTTTAAAAAGAAGTCTCACCAAGGTAGCATTTATTTGATCAAAACTGTAAATACTGTGAAATATTTCATGTGTTGGCAAGGTTTAGATTTCAGAAGCCATTATTCCAGTCTTCTGTCACATGACCCATTTTTTGTAACAATGTAGAGTCTTTTCTGTCACCTCCACCTCCTAGTTTACTGTAAAGACAACTCTAACCTAGCCATTTAAAATATAATATATATAATTTCCTCAGTTTTCAAGTGTTGCAACAACAAACAAACTCAAAGGATTGAAGTAGTCTGTCAGCACTGCCAAGCATGTGAGAAAGAGAGAGAGTTCTTCCTGCTTCCTTTTCCTCTGAGGAGCCCGCTGTCTGACCTAGTTTCCACAATATACGTCATCCTAAAAACTTTGTGTAGACTCAACAAAGTGGCTAAAAGACAGTAGCAGTTAAGGAATATAATGATTGTATGTTCACTAGTATACTATTATGTTTGGGTCTGTATGATTTGTTCAGAATACAAATCTTATGCTCACCAAGGGTCGTGGTAGTGGTGTAATACTGTAAAACAGCAATACTATGAAATATTTTTACAATTTAAAATTACTGTTTTCTGTTTTAATTTTGATATATTCTAAAATGTAATTTATTCCTATGGCAAAGCTCAATTTTCAGCAGCCATTTCCCCAGACTTCAGTATCACAGGATCTTTCAGAAATCATTATGATATGATGATTTGGTGCTCAAGAAACATTTGATAGCAATGTTGAAAACAGTTGTGTTGCTTAATATTTCTGTGGGAAAACTTGATACCCCTTCTCAGGATTTTTGACGAATAGAAAATTCAAATGAACATAATTTGAAATATTAATTAATAAATAGATACATTAATTAATACATGGAAATATTTAGTTGCATTTTAAGTGTCTTTACTGTCACTTTTGATCAATTTATAATCCGTCCATGTGGAATAAAAGTACTGATTTCTTTCAAAGAAAAGATCTTACTGACCCTTTTGAAGGATAACACATATCTTTACTTTTGTGAGAAATAATTAGTCTGATCAAACACATGACAGTTACATAGATCTAGATGATGCTGTACTGTGCACTTGGGTCAATAACTCAATTTCAATTAAATAGACACAATCAGCAGTTAATATGGTGAAAGGTCTCCGGGGGTGCTATTTAAATGTGGAGGTTTGGCACAATTTCCAAAAAAGCACCGTGCTTATTCATCAAACCAATGTACATCACTGCAGTCTGTGATCAGTCAAATGTGGGCGACTTGTTTTGTCAACCTACAATGAGTTGTGAAACCCGCAAAAAGTGTTTCTCATGATTGAAAAAGACTGGTGAAAACAATCAGTAATTCATAGATTCACTGGTGCAATAGGATTTACGTACTTTCTATGTTGAATTGCCTTACAAGATCTATTCTCAAACATGTAGGCTTAATAAACAGAAAATTCATCATAATGACAGCAAGCCAAGTTTAAGAGAAGATCACAGATGAGCAAAGCAAAACAGCAAATAAAAAGCTAAACTGAACATCGTGATCTTTAACAGAGAATGACGGTGTGGCTCCAATGAGCTCTGGAATCAATTCAGGCTTACTGACAGAGACATCAGCCAATTTCACAAGATATCTGCTGCAAACAGATCAGGGCTCACGTGTATCTCACCATCATAGCGCTGATCCAGGAACAGTTTTTTGCAGTTAATGCCATTCCACTGGATAAGATGCACAGACTAAAAATGAATCTTAGAACAGCAGTCTCAGAAGACACTGAAAGTGATACAGATTGAGATCATTTTACACTACAGCAGAGTCAGTACAGCTACCACGCTTGAGGGAATACATGTAATACATGTTACATAAGGCAACGTGTACACAAAGACAAACAACATACTCAAATCACCAGTACAACAAAAAATACAAGGTCCAAAGTGTCGATAGTGTCAAGACCTTTGTTCTTGTTAAAGGAAAGCAGTGAAAAGGCAAGAGGAAATGAGTCCCTGGTAATTTATCAAGGCAAAACAAACTCAGAAGGAACAATATTCTCTCTTCCCAGTAACTTTACTCCACAAACAAGGAAATGTACCGCTTACAGGTAGAAAACAACACCACTGTATTGCCAGCATTCAGAAAGTTCAATTTAGACAACTGCAAAAATATGCTCGGCATTAAACTTCTCCCACTAAGACACCCATTGTAAAGTTTATCTAACAAAAAGCACAAATCTAAATGCACTCAAAATGTGTTTAAACTACATACACACCCAAACCCCAAAAGATCACCAGTTATTGTTTGATGTTAAAATTATTTCAATTTAAATTTAACTGTAAAGTTAATTTTAAACAACGACAAATGTACAATTCAGATAAATGTTTATGTAAAATT
>JAUZSZ010000125.1:13843357-13854474 GCA_034780575.1 Labeobarbus marequensis
GGATCAACACCTAAATAAACAGAAATAAAAATGAAAAGAAACACAAATACGCAGACACGTTGTTTTCATTTCTTTGTCATGCTTAAAACTTACAGTAAAGACAGTGAAACTATGTAAACAGGATTTCAGAAACACTGTAGAAAAACCTTAAATGAAGTATAAAGGTCACGCGAGACTCTCACTAGTAAAACTTTAAGATCATTTCCAAGAAACATAGAAGCAAATCACTCAATAGTGCATTAGATTAGATTAAAGGGAAAAAAAAAAGATACTCACAGAGGCAGATACTGCAAGCAAGTCCAGAGAGAGGAAACCAGGGACAGAACACTAGACTATGAACAAATGCTAAAGATGACAAGCTTCTCTAAAGACTGATTTTGAAATCACAGACACAAGAGAAAAGGAAGAAACAAAGGTTTCACAGCAAACCACTCACTTTTCTGAGACAAACCCTTTCTGTTCTAACCTGGTAGTGGGGTGTCAGTTTCATTATCTGAGCTACATTCATCCACAGGACCAAAATAGTCCAAATTTAGCTCTGATATTCCCGCATCTTGCGCTTCACATGAGAGCCGCAGCAACGATAGCAGGACATGGAGGATTAGTATGTTGTTAGTAGTCAAACATACCCACAATATATTACAGTATTAAATACACTAACATTCAAAGGTTCAGTTAGTTTTATTAATTAATACTTTTATTCAGCAAGGATGCATTAAATTGATCATAAGAGACCGTAAAGACTTATACATTGTTGCAAAGGATTTCTATTTTAAATAAATGCCATTAAACTTTCTATTTATCAAAGTATCCTGAAATAAATGATCATGGTTTTCACAAAAATGTGAAGCTGTTTTAAACATTGTTGATAATAATAATAATAGGAAAAGATGGTAGAACACCAAATCAGCATAATATAATGATTTCTGAATGATAATGTGACACTGAAGGCTGGGGTAATGGCTGCTGAAAATTCAGCTTTGCCAAAGAAATAAATTACATTTTAAAATATTTTTAAAAAGAAACAGTTACTTTTAATTGCGTTTACTGCATTTTCTTTATATAATAATAATAGTAATAATAAAACTTACTGACCCCAAAGTTTTGAATGGTAGTGTACATGTATAAGAAGTATGTAGAGAAAAGGCAGATCAGCAGCAGGGAATTTCTATTAGGAGTGACAGGACAAGAAAAAATAAAGAGAATAAGAAAGGATTGAAAAGCAAGTGACGAAAGAATACTGCAGTATAATATATAGTATAATATATTTATTGACCTGTTTAGTAACAACTTGGTGCAACAAAACTGGAAAAAAATTACTATCCAGAAAAAGAGATTAAGGTCGATAATTTTGGTTAAAGGAATATTCTGGATTTCTTAATTTAATCTTGAAAGCATTTGTGGCATAATTCTGATTATCACAAAAAAAAATTGTTTTTGACTCATCCCTCAATAAAAAAGCAAAATATCAAGGCAATTGCACTGGGAGAAAGTCTTAATATACACACTATTTTAAAAAAAATACAGCCATAACAAACTGTAATCTTTTTTTTAGCAAAAATTAACTAAGAAAAAGAAGAGAAGTCAAAGTTATTTCTGTAGTAATCAACATTATGAAGCAAATTTTGTGGTTTGAACTTGTATTGAACCCAGAATATTCGCTTAAGATCAAGCAAAGTGGGAAATCACAGTATGCAAGTTAAGTTTGTCAAAAAAAGTGCATTAATGAATGTTTCACTGCTGGTCACAGTGGGTTTTGAGACAGCAAGGAAACACTGTTTTGCTTTTATCTGAATGAAAACAGAATTACACATTTACATAGACTGTGTAACACAAATAACCACCTAATTAAATCTTCACAATTTTAAAATAGCATCTCAATGTGTTGTAGCATCTATATGTAAAATGTGGTGGTGTTTCCCCTTTAATTTCAGCCAAGCTGTACAATGGCTTAAAGTAAGCACCAGCAATAAGGTCAGCTACTCCAAAAAAGATTTGCAACCTCTTTTTTAGTCAAACCTGAGACAGAAGCTGGTGCACAGGGACCAATTTGGTTGTATATTTACAACACAACTGAGAACATACTTGATAATGGGTATAATTCTCTTTATCTCAAGTCTTGCATATAACGGCAACTTGGCAAGGTAATAAATCACAGTTGAAGCTGCATACTTATGGTCTGAGGTAGCATATTTCAGCCTCTGTGTGTAGCCAGCATGAGTCAGGACTTTTAACAGTGAACAAGAGGGGAGAGAGGCAAGATATATAAATATAAATGAACATTTAAAAGGGAAACTGAGATGAACGGATTTATATCTTTGCTGACTAAATAGCGTTTCAAGAAGAAAGACAAAAAACTAGGGAAAAAGGTTTCCCGTTCTTTGGATAATAAACAAGATTTTGATGCTAATGCTAGTTTGGGGTTGTTTTAAATCAACACTGATAAAACAAGTACAAGGAAAGAAACTTTCCTAAGTGGTGTGTGAATTGTGAAGGGACAGGAAGTTTGAAAAATGGAGACAAGAAAAGTGGAAGGAAGTGCTCAGACAGGGGTAAACAAGGCAGCATCAGGAGTAGGATTTCTGCCGTGAGTGACGAGTGGCTTTTTCTTGAACTCTAGAGAAGGAGGCACGGCGAAAAGACGTACCGTCAATACTAATGGCCAAAGAGGGCGCCACCTGCAGGACAACACATGGAGTTAGCAAGAATTCAAAGTACTATTTCAAACAACATAAGAGTAAAAGAATGTGAAAAAATACAGAAAATCTAGACTGAAGATTAGACCACTAATATATCTTTATCTATATATCTATGTGTATGTCTGCTCTTTTCACCTGAGTGCATAAAATATTTCCACTGTCCACAGCAGAAAGGGAAAGTGCAGGGGAGTCTGGAGATTTTTGAGACTCTTTGGTGGGTTCCAGCATTCCCTAAGAAGAGGGGACAGATGTTTGGTGAAGAAAAAAAAAGAAACGCATAATAAAATATATATTTTACTGTTAAAAAAAAAGTCCTGCCCACAAACTTTTGAATGGCAGCATATGTTTTTTTGGGTTTAGGACTTTACTCACCAGTCCAGCAGCAAACATAGGCACGATCACTGGCTGCTTCTTATCTCCAGTGAACAACTACGAGAGGAAAAAGAAGATGGTGGGAAAAAAAAAAAGTCAAATCAAAATACTAATTAGAATCAACTATAAATCCTGTGACTCTCTGGTTATTAGTATACACTAACTAGCAATATATTTAACATGAGAGAAGAACCAGCTGTAACTAACAATACTGCATGTCTGTGAGGTAAGGTACATTGAAGAACTCACAATATTCCTGATTCCTAGGCAATCCAGAAGTATTCTGTTGCTATGGGAACCAGCCCACTTGTACTTAAGGCCATGAGTGCCATGGATGTCCTGAAGGTGGCGCCACATGGCCAATGCATTCCTGCACAAATAAAAGAGAACCAAGACCTTCATACTCTGAGTTCTTTCTCTGAAACTATAGACAGACAGGATTAAACATTAGCTTATTTATGGAAGCCACCTCAGGCTATAAAATAAAGCAGGTAATTGTGAGACACAGCTTAAACAAAGAAAGAAAGTCACATTGTGAAATATGAAGTCACAACTACAACAAATAAAGTCACAATTGTGAGATGTGAAGTCACAATTACAACAAATGAAGTCAATTGTGAGATATAAAGTCAACTGAATTAAACTGCAATTGCAACTGAAAACAAATTAAGCCTATGAATCCTGTATGTTGAGAAGCTTGTAACCAAGATGAGACTCTCACTCCTGTGCAAAAGAGCTGCTTGGATCCCTTTGTTCCTGATGATCATGAGCCTGTAGGAATTTGTGAAGGGGCAAGACCTCAGTGACCCCGCTGACCTCAGGATGGATGTCTGAAGGGAAGGCGGTTCTGAAGATATGCTGTATTTTGCAGCTAAAATCAGACTGTAAGAGACACAAAACAGGTTACAGTTCATCTAAACTTCTTACATACATTTTAAATGTTTGATTTTAGTCAGACAAAAATTCATTAACGGACTGCAATTCATTTTAACAAAAATATGTGACCGTGATTAACATTTAACAACTCACGGTGCTACTCTGGAGGTTGTCACTAGAGGGTGCTACTGAAGTCTCAACATCTTGTTCTTCTTTACCCAGGGAAGTACTTGGTCCATCCCCAAATGTGGCCCATGAATCCTGACCCTCTTCAGTGTCTTCAGATGGTCCAAATGCAGCCCAGCTGTCCTCCCCTCCCACCACCACACCTCCAAATGGAGCTGAACTAAAGTCGGCAAAACTGTCACTAGGAGGCAACTCAGAACAAAAAGCTACTTCATCGTCCGCTGCTTCCTCAGCCAGCTCATCGTCGTCCTTGAAGTCCTTCAGGGTGTCCGTGTCATCAAATTCATCATCTGTGGAGAACCTGGACATCGCTGTGACAAATTCAGGAAATCCATCCTGGGTTATAGATTCAGTTCGGCTGAATTCTGCAAAACCCTGAGTTGCATCTCTGAAATCTCCAAAATCCTCGTCGCCTGTTGGGTCTACAGGCTTCTCAACCTCCTCATTTACTTCCACCTCTGAGTTTGCAGATGATCCATGAATTTCCCTTGTGTCTCTTCTCAGCTGTGTGTCAGAGATTAGATCCGTTTCTGTTTCGGCTATGTCAACACAGTCTGCAGAACTGTCTAGACAGCCTGTGTCACCACAAACAACAAAGTTCTCCATTTGTTCCTGCTCATCTTCAGCCTCTTGTGCCTCTCTACAGGACGTAAATGACTGGGAGTCACCACGTAATTCCAGTCTTGTTTCCGTTTCTCCAGGTTCAGATTCTTCTTTATGCGATGAGTGATTGTTCGAGTCTGGCAGGTTGTCCGTTTGGTTAATTAACTGGTTTCTGTCTAACTCATCGGCTACGTTGACATCTAGCCCAGAGCTTTCCTCAGTGTTCGTGCTTTGTATGCAGGTGGAAAGAGCTCTGTCCTGCTCTGAATTTGCACAAGACTCACTGTAGCCATTACTGAGGCTGTGTCCATCACCCGTGCTACTGTTTTGGACATCGGGAAGTATCGAAGGAGAGTTCTGACCATATATGGCAGAGAGCTCCATCTGTAGGTCGGAGGACGTCATGCCATTTGTGAGAATCTCAGACAATTCCTTCTCTGTTTTCTCGACACTGCTGATTGATTCAGCTAACATTTTTCTCTCATTATCCCATCCACTCTCCGATACAGTGACAGTCTGCACGGATTTGATGTATAGGTCAGGTGGGGAGTCCTCCAGTGCATTTGATTGGTTGAATGATGTGGGCGTGTCGAGCTCTGAGAGGCTGAAACTGGACGACACCCCTCCACCATGGAAACCCCCAAATTCACCAAACTCATCCTCCTCTTCTTCCTCTCCAGTCTCATCCAGTGGAGGAGGAGAGGAAGAGTACAGACGGATGACATCGGGCTCCATGGTCCTCTTGCACCACTTGTGGCCACATGCACACACAGCCCTATAGAACAAAAAAAACAAAAAAAAAACAGATCAGACAATTACAGAAAACCTGATGTTGAGACATGAATTTAAAATGAAAATTACTTTAACTATCAACTCTGTTCAATTAGCATCATGTGTCTTTACATCACATTTCTTTACTACATATTTAATACTTATAATAGTGCACTGTTTGGCAGTTAGATCTTGTAGTATAGTTTATGACTGACCACTAAAAGCAGGAATAATACAAAAGTAAAAAAGCATGACAGGCTTCAGGCTAAAGTAGTCAGCACTGCTAGATCAGAGAGCAGCCCATTCATTATTTACCAGCACTTTAGATGTGACCCCTCTTTCATGGGCTAAATCTAGGGCACGGTTTAAAGAAAGCTGCAACGAGTAACAACACTTTTTAGCTTGTGCATGAGCAGTGAAATGACTTGCAATTATTGACAGCTTGTCCAAGCTCAAAGGATCTGACAGGTCTCACATGATGGTAGGAACAGCTACTAATATTAACCGTTTGTCTACAGACTCATTACAATGGTGGTGCAATGAGGAAAATCAATAATAGTGGTCATATGCAAACTCACTTTTCAGTAGTTTCAAGTAGGTTCATGTTTCCTTGTTTATGAAAGTTTCTGACACAGTCACCATTGTGAACATAAAAGCAAGTTGCAAGTTGGTCAAGCTGCAAAAATCAGCACTAGTTTACACAGCTAGCTGATCTACACTCGGTTTAAATATAACAGGTGACAGCTGGATAATAATTCTAGAAGTCAAGATAACACTTGTAAAACATTAACCTCTCAGAGACCAAGCATTGATATTAATGATTTATCAATATGCAATGCCCTCAATCACATTCTGAGTGAGCCCTGAAACACTCTATGACAAACATGATTAGTGTTTCAAACAATTAATGTGTTGAGAGGTCAGCTGGCAACTCCTTTTTCCTTCTTTTGTCCTGTTTTATAGGTCCAGCAACAAAGACCTGTGAGCGAAAACTTTTAAAGTCAGCATTCCATGGATGAGGCATGATGATCTAATGGACACTGTTAGTAATCTGACTTGTGGAAAAACTTAATTTGGTCACACAGTAACCTTCATACTGTACACTACCATTCAAACATTGAATGTCTGTACGTCTCTATGCTCACTGAGAATGCATTTATTTACAGTAAACCTGAAATATTGTGAAATATTACTACAATTTAAAAATAATTATTTTCTATTTTAATATATTTTAACATGTAGGCTAATTTTTGGCAAAGCTGAACTTTTAGCAGTCATTACTCCAGTCTTCACTGTCACATGATCCTTCAGAAATCCTCCTGACATGCTGATTTGTTGCTCAAGAATTTTAAGTTTTGAAAACACTTGTTCCGCTTAATATTTTTATGAAAACCTTGATACATTTTTTTTTTCAGGTCTCTTTGATGAATAGATACAATTGTTTGAAATAGATATATTTTGTAACATTATAAATGTCTTTGCCACAACTTTTTATCAATTTAATTCATCCTTGCTGATTGGAAGTATTCATTTCTTTTCCAATAAACAAACAAACAAATAACTAATAAATCTTGCTGACCCCAAACTTTTGAACAGTAGCATAAACTGTGGTTTTTGTGTGTGTGTGACGTCATGTATTTCTGTTCACTCATACCTAAAAGTAAATTGCACAGATGCCCTTTGCTTCTGAAAAAAAAAAAAAAACACAGTCTGCAAATTTCAGTCAGTTACACAAGCACACAAGTACACAGATGTGAATTTGGGCATTTATGATTTGAAATAGTTTGCCTACTAGCCCACATAAAAGAGTATTTAATTTGCCTCATGCAAACAGACACGCTCATATACACACGCACACTGTGTAAACGTTGATATGTCCTCTTTGAAGGGAGTGTAAACTGATGAGGAAACCCAATCCACTTCCTTTGTGCTCTCAGACAAACAGCACAGACTCAGAGCCAGAGACCAAACACTGAGGGACAAAAACTCCATCCATTTAGAATTCCAACCATTAACAACCAAGATTTAGCCTGATCCAACATTAAAAAGAACTTTCAAATGAAAACAACTAGAATAGCATTGTCCAGCACAAAACCAGTTTAGAGGGTATTTTTTTTACCCTCATGAAGGACTGCTGAAGTGGTCATACCTGAGATTAACCAGTCTATGCTTGTTTGAAACAGAAACATTTTATGTTTATGCTAAAAACAAGGATGTTAAAAAAAGTCATGAACCTATTGCAGGGTCCCAAGATCTTATTTTGACCAATGAATTTACAGGACTTTTTCAGTCACTCAAGGACTTTTTTAGAGCGTTTCATAGGTAATACACTCACAATTTCTTGCAAAAATAGTAAATAATTACATTTTTCAATAATGATTTTTCAATGTTTTTCCAATAAGAATTCATTCATTCCCATGACTATTCCAGGCCTGGAAATCAAGGTTGTCCATGATCACAGGAATCCTACTTTATTAAGTTATTTGTATTTACTTATTTATTTTTTTACTACAGTAATTCTAGTGAAAACAGACCTTAATATTAAGAGCATCAGTAAAGGCTGGAATACACTACACGACTTTTCAGTTATGAACAGATTTTAAAACACCAGCCATTATACACTTGCTGACTTAAAAGGTTCAGAGAAAAACTGGGCATCATACACTAAACAATCACAGACTTTTCATTCAGAACACAACAAACTAACACAGAAATATGTACCTTGTTGCTATATGCATGACATACACTAAAATATGTGTTCTAAAATCTGCTCAAAATATCAAACAAGTCTGAAATCCTCAAACTGGACATAACTGCATCATACACTATGCGATCATACACTGTGAAACCTGCCAACTTGTGTAGTCAACTCCAGCCTGAAGGTAAGTTCTTCCACACAAGACAATCATTTCTTTATGGATTTCACTTCGTGGACAGGAATAAGAAAGGGCCCTCTTCAAAACTGTTGCAATAACATTAAAAGCACACATTTCTCCAGAATTGTATTGTATTGTAGTGTCCTCACAAAAATCACTGGACTAGCCAAACCCATTCATTAGATTATATACATACTTTTAACCATATAATTCTAGTACTGTGCCATACAGGAGTAACCCAAGTAGTGTTTTAACTGAAATATGTATGAGGAGAAGACAAATTAGACAATGCATAAATGACTGTTTATAAATATACTGCCAATGACAAGAGTCCTGGGTAATGCCACAGGGCAGACAACTGATATCTATATACCACAATAATGCAAATCAGGTGTCTTTTGCCTTCCGGTTTCGTTTATAAATACAGAGAAATAAACATGTACGGTAAATACAGATTTGAGTGTTTTTTCTTCTGTGGAACACAAAAGCCTTGACATTCATCTTTTGGGTTCCAAGTCATACAGGTTTAAAACAATAGGAGTGTGAAAAAAAATCATGACAAAGCTTTAATTTCTAGATAAATTATTCATTTAACGTGCACTTCGACAGGAGGAAGTGTTTTACGCGAGCTGTCACATCTGTTCCTGAATTATGGCACGAGACTGTCATCAACCGGTGTGCTTTCTAATCCACCCAACTCCTCAGAAAAACATTTATCAGGACTAAGCTATAAGGGTAATAATAAAGTTAGTAATACCATCGACGTTGTCACAAAATTGTTTATGAGACGCTCTTGTCCTGCGATCTAAGTGGTTTGACAACAGCGAATGCAGCACATTATTCTTACCTTCACCTATCCGCTATGGATGATCATGACGGGCACTGAACCTGTTCAGCGAGAGGACAAGTATCGTCTCGTCTTGTCGAGGTAAAGTTAAACCGGCTCTCACTGCCAGTTTCTACGCTCAACCGGAGTTCCGTGTCCAACAATATGCAACCGGAGAGCTAGTCCTTTATTATCACTCTGCCAGATCACAATCAGTGATCTACCGACCCCTGTCGGTGCGGAGCAGGTGCAACGCGATACGAGACAACAATGAATACGTATGGATTGAAAAACAACAACTTCATCATAGAATTATACAGAATCGTATATGTAAATCATAAATGATAGCTGGACTCAAAACTCAGAGTAAAAGACATCCCCTGAATATCCTGCACTTTTGTGTCACATTAAAAAAAACATAAAGTACATAAAGTTTGTTGAACTTTCCACGAAAAAATGCCAAAAAAAATGCAGCTTTGTAGTAAAATCACTTTTAAATCCTGTTAATGATGGAATATTTCTGTCTAACATTTAATAAACAATTATGAGTGAGTTACACACACACACACACACACACACGCACACACACACACCGTGAACACACAGCCAGAGCAGTAGGTAGCCGTTTTTTATAGAAGTAGTTTGGGTTATTATGAAAGCAAATGTGAGCCTGTGACAGTAACTGTGATTTAAGGTGATTTCCACACAACAACGGATGGCTGATGATGGGGATGTTGAAAGTATACGTTTATTAAACCGCCATCAGGTTAGTATACGAAATGTATATGGCCCTGGGGAACCACAGGTTCCTGGAAAGGGTTAAAAATAAAGGCTTTTTTTTTTAAATAGACCAACTGGCAAAACTCCACAATTATAATAAAGACCAAGGGGAGTGATATTTAATTGTGGAAAGCAGGAGGGGTCAAAAATGAGCTATATGCAATAATTTGTCAGCAACTGATGAGAAAAAAGGACTGAGTTCTGATGGGGCTGCTGTCATCTCAGCTTTGTTGCTTTGTCCAGTAAATTCTTATTCTGACCCTTGGAACTCTGCCTCCTGATCAATTTTATTTTTGCAAGACAGAGAATACTTTTCTCCACCACATTACCCACTTCATTGTAAGACAAAAAAAAATTGAACAAAATATATTTATTTAATTTATGGGCAATATAATATTATAATTAACTATAAACCAACATTTGGCCCCAAACTTTCTAGCCCCTACTAAATTTACTCATTCTGGGTAAAAGAAAATTATGTTTTAACATATTTACTACTAGGGGTTTAACAATAAATCGATTAATGGATCGATTCTGTGATTTTCCTAAGTCTGAGTTTGAGCTTAGTTTTAACAGCAGATGGCACTGCTTGCTTTCAGTTCCTTACGCACGCGCGCGCGCGCACACACACACCACTCGAACTTAAAATAATCATTCATAAAGTTCAAAAAGGTTGAAGCGAATTACAAGTGTTCACAGTGGGCTGTGTTTACATTAATCTTGAAAAAAAAAGCATAAAAGCCGAGGTGCAAGTACTTTTAACCACCAAGTTGAACGCACAAGCGGTCTTCCTCGTCAGCATTTGAGTGGGCTGTTAAAAACTATCCTTCATCTGCTGTTAAAACTAAGTTGATGCATGAGAAAAATCACAGAATCGAGCCATTAATCGATTTATCGCTACACCCCTACTATTAAAAACACACAAGTCGTTTTTATTTTGATGACAATGTTATAAGTTGTAGCCTAGTAGGCTAGATAGATAGATAGACAGACAGATGATAGATAGATAGATAGATAGATCTAAAATCACAAATTCACAGAAAATCGCAACAAAAAATCTTTGTAAACATTTTTTTTTGCAAAAATATCTTTCGAGATAAACTCTTGAATTGCTTATCTTTTGCTCAT
>JAUZSZ010000125.1:13886823-13897806 GCA_034780575.1 Labeobarbus marequensis
TCCGTCCTGACAGTCTGTGTTAAGTTTAAAATACCGAATGAGCGCCGGTGCGGCGGGCGCGTGCACGCGCGTCAGACGGACAGAACACAGAGAGGGAGACAATTAATAGACTTTTCAGCGCAAAAATATCCATTGTGCTGAAATATCTGCCGTTGAAAGTTAATTTAAGGTTTAAAAGTCAACATGCAGTGCGAATATTTTATGAGCGTAGGAATTTTAAAGGGATAACAGCGTGTAATTGTCTGTCTAAATATAAATAAGAGACGCTCCACAGCCGCCTTTTACAGTATAAAGAAATGACGAGGTGACTGTGATCAAAGCTGTTCCTGCAGAACATTACTCTCACCTGTTGGTTAAAACTGAGTTTGTGTTTTTATTCGTCTTTATTATGATCTTTATTAGTTTAATTTTTAATAGAGGTTTAAACTATATTCAATTTTTACAATACTTAACAAATTTATGTAAGTTTTTTTAACAATGTGTTTATGTAAGGTTTGTGCCACTGCTGCTCTAAACTAACAGTATTGGTGATAACCAAAATCATTTTTCGGCTTTCTGTACTGGTTAGTACTCCAATATGTGTAAGCTCTTTAGTAACAGTAGTAGGCTATTTTTAATGCTATAATATCATTATTGCTGTTATCTATGAAAGAAAACCAGAGCACTTCATAGTATTTTTTTTTTTTTGCGATACCCAATTACAGTCAAAAAGTACATAAACAATACCAGCAAGAATGCAAGCTGTTATGAGGCCATTTTTTGTTATTATGTCCAATAAATGACAATAACATTTTTAAATTTAAACAATTTTTTGACAAATTTCTAAAATATGTTTTCTCTTTATTATGACAGGTGGTCTAATAAATTGTTAAGCACTGTATGTTTTCATAGCATTCAGTTGTCACATTTGTTTGAAGGACATTGGGCATAATGTGGAATAGTGTTTTTTTTGTCAATATTTCTTTTAAATCCGATTAATCGATTAATCGAAAGAATAATCGGCCAACTTTTCGATTATCAAAATAATCGTTAGTTGCAGCCCTAAATATATGAAAGTCTAATGTTTATCAATACATTACAGAAAATAATGAACTTTATCACAATATGCTCATTTTTTGAGAAGGACCTGTATATAAAATGTAGTCTTTCTCTAAGTTTAATTTGATAAAATATTTGTACTTATTTTATTTGTACCAATCTGTATCTGCCATGTAATAACCTGTGAAGCTGATATGGCAATATATGTAAAGAAATCTAAATAAAATTTTCTGGGTATTCAGATTTATCTGATCCAATTCACCTTTTTTTTTTCTCCACTGCAGTTGCTGTCGTTCTGTTTGACGGTGTTGAGCCGAAGGTTTGAGTTTCAGGCAGATGCATTCGCGCGCAGTATGGGCCGATCATCTGAGCTGTACACTGCTCTCATCAAGCTCAATAAGGACAACCTAGGCTTCCCTGTCGCAGATTGGCTCTTCTCTATGTGGCATTACTCCCATCCTCCCCTGCTAGAGCGGCTAAGAGCACTCACTGGACCCAAGCAAGACTGACGGCTTTGCAAGGGGGCGCCACGTTCACCACTCGCTCCCCCGAGAAAGGGTCTCCGCCGGCCTCTGTTGGCCCTCTGATATTGATGCCTATTTCTCTCTCCTTCCCTCTCTTTTATTTCCATTCCTCTTCTTAAGTGTTTGAATTTTGCCATTTGTTTGTTATCGCCCTGGAAAGAAGTCTAAATTGTTTTCAGATGGCTTCAGACAACTCAGTATACAAGATGTTAATGATTTTTTGAATCTGTGCTTTCAGTATGCCTTTTGCAATTGTTCTTGATATGGTTTTGATTGTTTTAATTCGATTATACATTTTAACTGTGAATTGCCCCCTCCGGTTCTTTAGATCCACGCATTTTGACTTTAATTTAGTGTCATCCACTTGAACCGTGAGAGAGGAGGTTAAAACATCTCAGAGGGGCCCATAGCAATGTATGAAACCAGGAGATTCTTACCAAGAGATTTAACACTGAGTGCCAGCTGGTGTACTTTAAATAATGTCTGTTTGTTGAAACTGAAATGAGGACTGTTTGCAGTATAGTCAGAAGAAATGAAATGGATCAGATGACAGATGTTATGGACTACCCAATGAGACTGCTAGTCTGAACTCGTATGGCTCAGTTAGGCCAATTAAAATGTCTATTCTAATTTTAGTTCTTTCAACCTTTTGAAATAATTTTGTTCTTTGTTTTACCAATTAAAGGTGTTTGAACATTTGTGTATATATATTACTTTTTGTGAAATATAAGCAACATACAAGGGCCAGGCTGACTTTAAAAATATTTAATGATGTTAGAAATGTTAGTTATTTTTTTCTTTGTGCCTGTGTGTACAAGATGTTGCTATTAGAATATGTGTAGAACAATTATGCTGTCACATTTCCTTTATTTCCTCAGAGAATTGAAGCCCTCAATAGTAACAGAGTTCTGCTGGTGGAAACTGCATTTATGAGGATTCTGTGAGTTTTCGCATTAAGAATGTTAAATTCGGATGCAATCTTGTCAAAATGTTGAACACTCAAGGCTTTTAGTGTGACTGACATGTAAATGGATAAATGCGGAGTAGCAATGGCTTGAAGAGAATGCCCACCTGTTGAAAATAAGCCCTAAACTATAACAGATCCTTAGAGAGAGTTATATGGCTGTATGTTCAAACTTACTCCACAAGGAATATGTCTTGTGACATCTGGAATGTTTGGACTGGAAAGATGAGCTTTTGCATCACTATGAATAAAACCGATCACAACTGCTTTGCTTTAAGCTTGTTTGTTTCCATTTAATGTTTCTTTTCTGCAAGCTCTTTAATTGCTCTATTCCAGGGGTGTCAAACTCAATTCCTGGAGGGCCGGAGCCCTGCAAAGTTTCTTTCAAACCCTGCACCAACTCACATACCATGTAGTTTTCAAATAAGCCTGAAGGGCTTGATTAGTTGGATCAGGTGTGTTTAATTAGGGTTGAATCTAAACTTTGCAGGGCTCTGGCCCTCCAGGAGTTGAGTTTGACACCCCTGCTCTATTCACATCTTTTACTGGTACTATACTAAGTTTGATTTACATAAGTTTTCAATAGATATATATGCTCTTCATTAATCTGCATAGATAGATACATACAACATTAAACCCTGAGACTATTATTTTACAAATCTAAGCTTTTCTGATTATCCAGGGTTTTTTATTTATTTTTTATCGCATCTATAACAGTATAGCTGCATATTAAAAGTGATAATATCAATCGGTCGTCGAATGTTTTTGAGTGGCGGTTCAGTCTTCAGATTTAAATCTCATTAAAATATTTGGTGGGAGGTACGGTTTATTGTAGGTTATCAAGAATAAATGTATACAAAATGTAATGTTTGCCTTGGATCAAAATGCGTTGGTTTTTTCACGGCATCAGTTATCAGGTCTTACAGATCAAAGGGGCTGATAATTTTTGATTGCAACTGTACAGGGTTGTGTCGTTACATATAGAGTAGATACACATACAACAATGTGATATTTTTGTTTGCGGTCTGTCAGCACGCGCACAGCGGTTATGGACTATACCATTGTGAGTGCCTGTAAAAAATTATCCTGTCGGCTTGTTTTGTACGATATATTTTTTAAAAAACAGAATAAAGTAACTTTTATAAATTACCCTAGGACACCAGTGTATGTGAGTAAGTTTACACAGCGTTCACCTATTTCGCTACAATAATAATGGTACGTTCCTGTTTTGAGTCACTAAGTTAGACACGACTGCACGCTCGTGTCACTGCATGCATGATCGCCTGAAGAGAGAATGGCTAGGTTTCTAAACCGTAATATAAGGACTTTTTTGGCCACACAGTTCAGGATGTCGTCCGACCAGGTAAATATGTATGAAAAATTGTTTTTGTCTGCAGCCTACAAAAGAAATAATTAAATAATTTTACATGTAGCACGCAATGTCAGTCTGTTACCATGTATTTCGTCACACGTGTTTGATTATTAAATACTTTATATGTTGTTTTAACGTACAGTGTTGATTACAAGTATCAACCGTTTTTACGCAATAACAACTGGAGCGCTTTCAGTACGCCCTTGTGTTATGACCCCTTTGTTTACGTTCAGGATAATTCTCCATTTTTTGAGCTTTCAACTGCAAACTCTCTGGAGCAGTACAGCACATACTTCATACATACATATACATACACACAGCTAAAAGAATTGCTTAATTTGTGCATGTCAATCCATGGAGCAGTTACTATTTCCAGGTAGAGTAATAATCAATTCTCTCTTGTGCAATCTGTGCCTGTCTCTCCCTCTGATAAAGCTAGGAGAACTGGGTAAAGGTGCTGGGAAAGGAGGCGGCGGTGGAGGTGCGGTGAGGGAGGCAGGAGGTGCATTTGGCAAGAAACAGGCAGCCGAGGAGGAGATGTACTTCAAGTGTGTGGTTTTGCTTGATCCCATTGTGAATTTCATTGCTCGTACTAGCTCTCTACTGCTTATATGGCTATTAGCAAAATCAGCCCTCTCTCAATTTTTAATTCTGCTATGTGCTGTTATAAAGCTCACACAGTGTTGTAGTATACATTGTTTTACTTAGGAGGTTTTATTTGGAGTTATTTAACAATTTGCATGTCTTATTCTTACTCCTTAACAGGAGAAAAGAGCAAGAACAGCTGGCTGCTCTAAGACGACACCACCAGGAAGAAATCGACCACCACAAAAAGGAAATTGAGAGATTACAACAGGAAATCAGTCGCCATGAGGGCAAAGTCAGAAAACTTAAACATGATGACTGAGACTGGCGAATCTAGACATTACGTTTCATAGATGATGTCCCACACGTTTCATATTCGATTGGATAATTGTAGCTGCTTTATTTTTATTAAGCATTTGTGATCTCTGCTCTCACTTATGAAAGCATGTTATAATACAGATATGACTGGAACACTGAAATAATATATGTATTAAATCAGTACACTTTCTCCTCTTGACAATAAACATGAAATGATGTCTCACATATGAAACTGTGTCTTGGTATGAATATGTTTGGTGGACAAAGCTTACAATTCATTTGAGTGCCAATATTCATCTGTAAATTATGAGCTACTTATGGTGACAGTGTTTAGAGCATTATCTCAAACTCAATTTCTGGAGGGCCACGGCTCTGCACAGTTTAGCTTCAACCCTAACACCTGATCCAGCTAATCAAGGTCTCAGGATCACTAGAAACTTCCAAGCAGGTGTGATTTGTAGCTGGTTGGAGCTAAACTGCAGAGCTGTGGCCCTTCAGGAATTGAGTTTGAGACCACAGATTTAGAGATTAAATAATGTTCAAATCCTATTCCTGGAGGTCTCCTCCAACATACATTTTAGATCAGGAGTCACCAAAAACACGGTCCTGGAGGGCCGGTGTCCTACAGAATTTAGCTCCAACTTGTTTTAACACACCTGCCTGGAAGTTTCAAGTATACCTAGTAAGACTTTGATTAACTGGTTTAGATAGGGTGGCTATACGTGCCATTTTTCCTGGACGCATCCTTGCCAGGATTTCTATATTGCCTAAAATATCTAGGATTTGGCTTTGTTTGACCGATCGGTGTATGACATTGGTTTCTTATGTCTTGAGGTACTTTGAACCAAAGCAGTATAGAAATCCTGGCCAGGACGCGTCTGGGAAAAATGGCACGTATGGTCACCCTAGGTTTAGATGTGTTTTATTAGGATTGAAGCTAAACTGTGCAGGACATCGGCTCTCTAGGACCCAGTTTAAGATATTTGTATTATCTGGCAGAGCCATTTCAGGTGTTTATGCTAATGGCCCAGTTAGGCTTAGACAGGTGTGTTAAATTATAGGAACATCCGAAACATTAAGTATTATTGGGCCTTGTTTTTTTCCCGTCACTTGTAGAGCCCTTGTAGCACGTTCGCCCTCCAGCTGATGGCAGTAGAAATAAATAATCAGATTACAAACGTCCTCTGAAGAACTGCGAGTGTGTGTCACGTCATTTCCGATGATGTGTAAAGCCCCACCCACGCCCCTGTCTTTTACGTCGGGCGGCCCCGCGTGTCTTTCTTTTCCCACATCATGGCGGACCGGTTCAATAAGGTGCGTTCGAGCGGCACGATTTACATTCAAATATCTCGCTTTTATTTAGCGAGGAATGTAGTATTTGAGGGCTAACGTGTAGGTAACGTTACCTGACGCTATTTGCGTTATAGTGTTATTCCGTTGTACCTGGTAGAGCTACTATTTTTGGAAGAGAAATGCATGTCTACAGGCCTGTAGTGATCGTAACACTCGTGGTTCTGTAAAAACCGGACTAGAGTTGCTGTCCATGCTCAGGTATTATAAAAATAAACTGCTTATGTCCTCAAAACATGCAATTGAGTAGTAGGGATTCATGAAATCGGTTAGGCCGAAATTAATAGACGTGTGCGTTTTACTGCAGTGGGCTGAATTATTGCACCGTTGTCTATTGCAAAACTCACATCTTGTTGTATATTCCGAAATAACCACGAAACGTATAGAAATATTGTTGGTGGCGTGTTAATTTGATGGATAACTCATGGCCAGTGTCAGATGTGCTTCTTGTCGATGACAAGCACGCAACCACAGTTCAGTGTTCGAGTCTAACGACCATGAGAATACTTCACGTGCACTACCATCTGAGACAAAAAGCAACGTTTTGATGAAAGCATGTGGAGTTATGAATCTACCCCGTACTAATAAGAAATCTGGTTTCATTTCTTCATAGATTCTGATCATTGATGGCAGAGGCCATCTACTCGGTCGTCTTGCCGCTATTGTGGCCAAGCAAGTGCTGCTGGGTGAGTTTATGCTTTAAGATGTTGGTGTATTAGTGTTTCTTTCTATTTAAAAAGCCATTTTGCATAATTAAGAACAGTTTGCCCACCCTCCTATTGTTCTGAACCTTTGTTAACATTAGAATGTGTATTTTTTTGTTTTTTTTTGTAATAAAAATCATGCTGTCTTTACAGGCCACAAAATTGTGGTGGTGAGGTGTGAGGGTATCAACATCTCTGGAAACTTCTACCGCAACAAACGTAAGTTTGTTGACCACCTATAAGTATGTTGTGTTTTCAGTGCACTGACTTAATGAAAGTGAAACCATTGAAAATTGGTGGTAAATTGGATGTTTTGTTATGCAGTGAAATACTTGGCTTTCCTCCGCAAGAGGATGAACACCAACCCTTCCCGTGGACCGTATCACTTCAGAGCCCCCAGCAGAATCTTCTGGAGGACAGTAAGAGGTGAGCTTTTTTCTCTTTTTCTTTTTCTGTTTATCACAGACACTTTGCAGTGGCTACACTTCAAACAATGATGAGCACTATTATCCCGAATCTGAGCCCAGTTTGATGATACCAAACTACGGATCTGACTACTGAGTTTGAATGTCACTAATCATGTGATCAGTTTCACCCTTTCAACAGATGGGTAGGTGATTGAATGTTGACTTTTTTTTTTTTTAAACAGGTATGCTTCCACACAAATCCAAGAGGGGTCAGGCCGCTCTGGACAGGCTGAAGGTGTTTGATGGCATCCCTCCTCCTTATGACAAGGTGGATTATTCTTCCTGTTTCTCATTTCACAGAAAAATACTGTCGATGATGATTATCGTCTGCCTTGTTTGACTATCAACTGATAACATACACTATTCAAAACTGAGACATCTTTGCTTCTGGAGTTAGAATTTGGCCTTTTTCTTGTGGTTTCTCATCTGCTTTTGTGTTCCACAGAGAAAGCGTATGGTCGTCCCAGCTGCTCTCAAGATTGTGCGTCTGAAGCCCACACGCAGAGTGAGTCTTTTTGTGGAATTGTCTTCAATATATAATTGCTTTTTGTCAGTGATGTTTTTCCATAGTAATTATGAGTTTAACGACCATGAGTCCACTTCATGCACTACCAGCTGAGACAAAAAGCATCAGATTCCTTTTACCCAGACTGTGAAGTCCAGAATGCTTAAAACACCAAAGATTTCTGCATTTTAATTCTAGTTTTTGATTTAAAAACCATCTTGTGCCCCGTAGCAACCTTTTTCTGATCTCTCGTTCATTGTAGTTCGCCCTGCTTGGACGTCTGGCCCATGAAGTTGGCTGGAAGTACCAGGCCATCACCGCCACTCTGGAGGAGAAGAGAAAGGAGAAGGCCAAGATGCGCTACACAAAGAAGAAACTCGAGATCAAGCTGACCAAGCAGGCAGAAAAGAACGTTGAGAGCAAGATCGCAAAATATACTGAAGTTCTTAAACAGTATGGTGTCCTTGTTTGAGCTGTCCTTGCAGCCAGTCAAAATAAATGTTTATAGAAACTATTCTCTTGAGTGGGTTGTTTCTTTGGATTAAGAAACTATAAGTGGTGTTTTTCAAATGGCATATTGATGTTGTAAACATGGTGTCATGATTAAATATTTCTGTGGCTGCATTCCGACATATAGGATATTTAAGTAGAATTTAAGGGTTTTTTTGGTTAATTTGTTTAAAAATGGTTAAGTTCACTATATTTTATGTTCACTATTTTATGCTTCTAAATGTTGATACATGTTGAGTATTTGGTTAAAGTAAGTTTACTGTGCATGTGTATACTCTAAATAATAATTCTTATGATGCATTTGCTAGTTCCTAATTCCACCTCTGTAAGTGTATTTCGTGCATGGTAACTAAAGAGCTTTTTTTTAATGCAGTCACAACCAGTTGCACAATATCTTTAGTACTTTATTTTAAAAGCTTTTCAGTCAGGAGGAGACTTCTGGAGCATTTGTGCTCCTCGAGAACATTAGAAAGCTATGATAGGATATCTTAAAAGCCTGTCAGAAAAAAATCTATCACGAAATATACTTAAACCACATCTCGTTCAAAATTAGTATTGGCATTAGCGTTTCCTAATTGCTAGGTATTTCCGCGTAGGGTCCTTTATTCTGACACTAGACTCCGTCGTGGATTCACGTGACAACGTCTTTCAGACTAAAACATGGCTTTTCTTACAGAGGATCAGTTCACTGCTTTGCAGCTGCTTTTAAAGGTATGCAATAGAATATATTATCAGTTACTTATTCATATGCATTGTGTCAGTGTCCGTTAACTAGACTTAGCTTTAGTGTATTCTGTCACCATTTATTATTTATTCAGGCTCCGTCTAAAGATGCTGATCTGCACAGAGAGTTACCCAGCCGGAGCCTTCAAGTGTCAATCTATAGTAGAAAAAACTGCTAATGCTCTTTCTGTGTCCAGTAGTGAAGCGATGCAGGTGGGTTCGTGCCATTTAATCTATTTGATTATAAATATTCCAGCTCCAGTTCAATTCCAGTTTTGTTTACAGTTGTAATCGGTTGTTTTTTGGTTGAAAAAGTATCCGATAATTAAAGTGTGTGTGATGTGAATTATTTATTCAAAATGTTTACTGGTCATAAATGTGACCTAACTCAAAAGTAAATTTTAGTCACAGATGTTACCGATGATTGAATGTATTAGTTCATTATAAAGCATACAAAATCATTTTAAATTTTATTGGTGTTAATATTATTTTTATTCGTCTACAGTTGCTGACAGCTTTTCACATGCTCTCGCATCATGTTATGTACAGAATTTGACCTCTCCAGAACAGATCCTGTCAATTTTCCCAGAATCATTCCACTCAAACCTGAAAAATCTGATCACCAAAATTCTTTTGGAAAACAGGTGGATATCTCTCAGAACCTTACAGAAATCTACTTGAGTAATTTACCCTGCTGACTAGTTTATAACCTATTTTTGGTGTGAATATTTTTAGTGTCACATGGAGAAATGAAGCTTTGTCCAGTCAAAGTGAGTGCGATATCTCAAAATGAGATGTTAATACAGTTTTCATCGTATCACAAGATGCTTGTGATCCATAATGAAACAATTTTGGTACTGTGAAGTTACGACACACGTGTTTTTAATAGTTTCACTGCCAAAGCTGGTGGATTTGGAGTGGCGAGTGGACATGAAAATGGCTTCAGACTCCTTGAGTCGAATGGCTGTGCCAACTTGTCTGTTGCAAATGAAAGTAAGCTGCAGGCATATTTTATGCTGTAATTTATATTTATGCTCATCAGATATGTATAAAAATATTTATTTGTAATTAAATATTTGGTTTAAAACCTCTTTTCAACTGATGTAAACATTATATTCAAAATTGAAAGTAATGTTTTAATAATCCTTCAAAAGCACTCTCACATCTGTGTATGTGTTTGGCATAGCTCCAGGACACTCCTTGCATTAGCGGCGGTCCAAGTGAGTCCACAGTTACAATGGAGCTGAGTAAAGAGACACTGGACACCATGATAGACGGTTTGGGTCGCATCAGGGACCAGCTGAGTGCAGTGGCAAGGAAGTAGATCTGAATAAAAGATGTTGTCCCCACACCTGTGGACATTCAGACTGATGGAAATTGGAAGGATGTCCAAAATGTATATATAAAAAAGAAAAAGAATTGTAAACTAGGTTAACTGATTCAGTTTTTAAAATGGAGTTTGTTCTTGCTTTGATTTGTGGTTTGTTTTCTGTTTATTAAACTTTGTTATATAAAAATTGTCCCTGATTGATGTTTTCCATTGCAGAACTACTTTTTATGGTCATGGAAAATTTTCATGCTTCCATGTGTAATAAATCGCCATAATGAACCTGGTTGTGTACTATTACTTCACTTGCATGACATACAGCTGCGGGCCAATACATACTCTGTTAAAGGTGAAAGGTTTGATCTGTTTTAGCATGTTTACCACTGATGTGCTGTTTACATGTGAGTTATAAGAGTTGCTCTACTAGATGGGGAAGTCATTTTCGGTGTTATCTGTTAATTTTCTGCATGGCCATGAGGGGCGCTGTAAACCTTTAATATCTTGTAGATATCTTGTATCTTCAAGATTCAAGATTTTTTATTCGTCACATACACAATTATACAGAGTACAACCAGCAGTGAAATGTAAGTCAGGTC
>JAUZSZ010000125.1:14058188-14070639 GCA_034780575.1 Labeobarbus marequensis
GACCCAACCCACACGTTAACTGCACTTCCTACTTCACTTTGGTCAATAAACACACCCTCCGGCGACTTTATCTCACTGGCACGGTTGTGTGGTTTTTCAGCCCGTTACAATAGGCACATTTACAGTAAGTGATGCATGTCAAGATCATTCAATGGACTGGATCAGTGAGGAGTAGCTTGCTTGCAAAATCAAACAGATCACTTTTGCTTGTTGACCATATCAGAGGCACTTCAGCTGTCTGAGGGCCAAAACTGAATTTCAGTCTCTAAACCGACTTTATGAGAAATGTACAGCATGGGTGTGAATAGAGTAATAGTCATGTACATTGTTCATATGAGATGTAAAGTATATGCCAGAAAATACTATACAAAGGTTTGTATTTTACTGTATCATAATCCTCATCACTATTTATTCCTTATTGTTGTACAAAGTACTTTGCTGTTTCTCTAGTGTGCACTTTGTTACTCTCTTATGTCTTAGACATACATGTGAATGAAATGTTTAGGTGTTAAACATGGCAGGATTATTAAGTCTGTGTCTTAAGTTTAACATTTGGGTGATATTAAATATAAATAAATACCTATGAAATTTTATAGATTCACTATATTTTGGTTTAAATACTCAAGAGCATGAAAGGAAAATGTGCAGTAAAATAGTCTTGTTATTGTACAAGTTTATTGATACAGCATACGAGACACAGTAGCTTCGTTGTCTTCTTGCATGTGGAACATCTATTTCAAGATCTTTCGTAATTTTACGAGGAAGGCTGAAAAGAAACACATTAAAATCAGACATTTCAATAGAATTCTTAAAAATACCTTCATGCACAATCACATACAAAGTGCTTAAAAAGGTATAGGATTACTAGTATTTCTCATTAAATATATTGAACTACAGGTACACACAAAAATGAAGAGCTAACTCACCTGTATGGCCAGTCTGTTCAGGATGAGGACGTGCAATGTACGGGACATCTCCAAATGCCACCGCATCTTGACAATTCAAATCTTAAATAGAGCATGATTTAAAGCTAATTGTGAATGATTTGCACTGAGTTTGTGTTATAAACAACACTCTATCTGTCACTCCTTTATGAAGTAAAACAAAAGGTAAGCACTATGTAAATGTTAGATAAATTACCATGTTATGAAAGAATTCACCTTTTGTGTCTTCACTTGGTTCACATTTGTCATCATCATCTTCACGTGGACCTTTTCGTTTGTTAAATGTGCCATCTTTTTTGAGTGACGGGCCAACAAGCCAGTCCCTGTACTGAACCTCAACAATGCGTTCACACACCAGAGGAAGGGCAGAGCATCGCAGACCCTCCATCAGATCAATGACCTGTGTGATACTGATGACAAAGTCAGGAAAACATTTAAAATTCACCCTTCAAAAAAGGTTTTGTGGTCATTAAGTTGTATTTTTTTTAAAGAAATTAATAATTTTATTCAGGAAGGGCACATTAAACTGACCAAAAGTGACAATGTTTCTTAAGCACCAAATCAGCATATTAGAATGACTTCTGAAGAATCATGTGACACTACAGACTGGAGTAATGGCTGCTGAAAATTCAGCTTTGCCATCATAGTAATTTTAAAATATATTAAAATAGAAAATTCTTATTTTTAATTTATAATGATATTTGAGAATATTATTGTTTTACTTAATTTTGATTCAAAAATGCAGCCTTGTTGAGCAAAAGAGACTTCTTTCAAAAACATAAAAAACTTATCAACCCCACACTTAAATGGTAGTGTATGTATATGGCTTACATTGATGTTTCGTGTATGTACAGAGTTTTGTATTACTTTGCTTGATAAACAGCACACACAGATCCAGGATGGAGGTGAGGAACCACAAAAGGTAAAGCCAAATGTGGATTAACCATATCCAGAGCAACCTAACACACAAAACATCTTTCATATACAAACAGCAAATGATTCTGACATAATATTTAATAACAAAAATATAAAGCACATCACAGGGTGTGGGTCCTCACCGAGTTGAAACCTCGCCCCGCCAGAAGAGGTCCGGCAGATATGAGATCTCCGTGGTGAAAGTGAACATTATCAGGCCATTCCTCTCCTCGCCGAAGACTCCATGAGGACTGCCAACGCTGGTAGTTTAATACAGCACATCTGTGATGGTCCTCTCTTATCTCCACACTCAAAACACTTCCTTTATAACCCACTGATGACACAGTATGAATGAATGCAAAGTGATTATTGCAATAGTACACCTGCAACATACTTGTGCAGGACAATATCATCCATAAACTCATAATCAGCTGACTAATCATTATATTGCTGTTTATGAATACACAGAAGACAGGAAGAATCACACACCTGCTCTGGACAGGAAGAGGCTCATAGCACCAGATCCAGAGCCTGATTCCAGAACACAGTCTCCTTCAGTCACATCCATCATGGTCAACATCGCACTGACATCCTGCAGAGGAAAGAGATCTGAGAGACTCTTTTGATTTCATTGGCATAAAACTTACACAATGTAACCATCAAGTAAAAAAGTAATAATGTTTTTTCCTTACACCTTAAATGCATGTACATAATATGAAATATAACAATTTAAAATAGCTGTCTTCTATTTAATGTTTAAAAATGTCATTTATTTTATGTCAAAAACAAAGCTGAATTATTAACAGCCATTAATCCAGTCTTCTGTGTCACACAATCCTTTAGAAATCATACTAATATGCTAATTTGATGCTCAAGTAACATTTCTTACTATTATCACAGTTGAAAACAGTTGTGTTGCTTAATATGTTTTGTGAAAACTATAATAGCTTTTTTTAGGATTCATTGGTTAATAGAAAGTTCAAAAGAGCATTCATTTGAAATAATCTGAAATAAATAATTTTTTGTAACTATTTAAAAGGCTTTACTATCAAGTGTATATAAGTGTATACTATATACATTTAAATACATTAGATTTTAAATACATTTTCCAAGTTATTTTACAAATATCATGAATTGTTAATTCATATACATTAAAATATTTTGGTGAGTTTCCCACCACATGACATTTCACAACCAGAACTAAACAAAACAAATAGCAAAATGAATTTAATTAATATAAACAAGTGACAGTATGTTTGTTATAGAAAAGGTGTGTTTAAGTCATTGCATATATGAACTTCATTTTTAATGGATTTTCGAATGAATTACCAGATGTAATAAGCATCACATCATTGACCTGTATGATAAGAGTGCAGATATTACTGATCCATTGATGTGTAAATGACTGACTGCTGTTTTGTGATGTTTATTTCTTACTTTCGGATATGCAATAGCTGGCCCTCTCTTCATGAAGAGAGTGAACTCATCCAGGCTGGGTCGACGAATGACAATCGGGATTCCCATTGTAGTGCGTATGATGCTTCCAGCAGGACAGCCTTCCATGTCATTGTGAGATATTAATCCCCAGCTGCTATGGAGCTTCAGTCCCTCCTTTAACTGGAACATCTTCCGAAACTCTAAACGTCTCTTTCGACTGAACTCAGCCAGCAGAGTCTCTCCAAAACTTATTGGCCTTTCGCCAGGAACACACACATGATGTGGAGCAAAAGATCCTTGAGGTTCCTCTGTTGCCTCTTCTCGCTTCTTCTCCAGACTCTGACTGTCCTGTTCCACCTCACTGTTTCTAGTCTTCCTCAGATCCCAAACCTCTTGACTTAATCTGTCTTCAGGCAGAAGCTGACTGACCCTCTCCAGTGGGGACAGAGGTCGACGCCTTCCAAACAAAGAAGCTTTTCTGGAGAACTGTGGGAAAGTGGACGCAGGAGCATCTGAGCTACTGTCGTCTCTGTCTGAATCATTTGGACTAGTCCCAAATTTTCTCAAAGGACAGACAAATGGTTTACTGCAAACTACATTATGTCTCTCCAAACATATGACACAGGCTTTGGCAAATTTACGAGTCATGAATGAAAGACCCAAATGTAGTGAAACTGTCATGGTTTTTAGCTCAACAGAGAATGACTTGAAGGATGAAGATGACACACTTTGATGGTTTGGTTCTTCTCACCACACAGTGATCAGAAACATCACACACAGCAGCTACTTCAGCGCTTCTACACTGACTAGAATAGACATACTGGTAGAAACAGACAAATCGTGCATTATATAATTCACTACAAATTACCTCTATTCAATAACCTTTGTAAAATACGAAATCAAACAAAATTTAAGTAATAATTTCAAACGATCTGTCACAATACCTAAGTAATTTGATATATAATTATTTACTGGCTGGATACTAGTTTAAGTGGCAACTTAACTTGAGTCCATTATGTAAGAAGACAAACAATACAGCAGTGTAAGCATGATTCTCGCTGGGCGCCGCCATAATGGAAAGGACGTCACTGACAGATGCAGTACTGCCTGGTCACCGGTAGATGGTTTCTTTCTCCTTTTTTGTTAGTACAATAATAAACTTGACAAAGTGCTTTCAGACTTTTCTGTTATTTCTCTTGATGCAGTTTTCCTTATGATGCAAATTGAGAAAGGAGGAAAGGAGAAAATATAGCTATTTATGAGTCTAGAACATTATTGTCTTATATAATATTCACAAATAATTAAAAAAATAATTCATTAAAATAAAAATCCTTTGCAAAAACAAACAAATGATTTTACTCGTTTAAAAAAGACATTTGTTAATTTAAATAAAATAAATTACGCTTTTTAAAAGAAAAGATGTTATTAGGGGTCCGAGTAATGAAGGAGTCTTGAAACATCTTTAAGGCGTGCCAAATAACTTAAACAAAGTTTAATAGACATTATCCTAAATGTTTATAATTGTATTCATTGAGAAAGCCAGTATTAAAACAACAACTGAATTATTTTTAAATATACAAGAAGAGATTTAGAATTTTTTAAGTTTTAAATATACATGAAGATATATGACCCACAATGTCTTTCGAATAAATAACAGTTAGATAGTAGATAGTAGATACACATAATGACACTTTAAAATGAAGTCTGCTTAGTTTAGGAATTATGTACTAAAACGTATTCACTTTAGATACGCATTTGATAACTCCCAAAGATTATTTTCACTTTCAAATTCCACTAGATAACAAAACTCGAGCATAAAACTTCCGCATCTGTCAGTGATTGGTTAATAACAATAATGGCACGCCCCCAGCACCCAGCGTGGCCAATTAGCGCTTCCGCTGCGCCTGTGCAGCTGCGCATGCGCCCTGTCCAATTTTGTCTCACACGTGTTTCCCGTTAAGCAGACGGACGCACGCGGAATGGTAAGATGGCGGCGGACGGAGGCCGAGCTGCGCTACCCTGCTCCTTCAGCCCTAAATCACAGCAATTTCTGGCTCTCTGCGCACAGGACGGGAGACTACGCATCTGGAATACCGACAGCAAAACTCTACAACAGGAATACGTGCCTTCCGCGCACCTGAGCGCAGCCTGTACCTGCGTGACATGGGGACCGTGCCGAGCTGTTCAGGTAACGTTAGCGTACGGGGGGCAGTCAGGGGATGCGGCCTTGTAACGCAGTGCATCATTATAGGGTCTTCGGGTCGCTTTGGCTCTGTATTTATCCTGAATGTGATCATAAAACTAAACACGGATACTTTAGGAATGTCTATTTTGGGTGCTTTAGAGCTGCGCTCGTGGAGCGCGCTGCGCACATGTTGCGTGTGGCACATGTTCAGACACAGGCCGCGAGACCCGCAGTTCCAAGACGAAATTCAACATAAAAACTTTTAAAAATCACGACAGTAATGCCAAAAGTCCGGCGGAATGCGCATTTTGGTGCTCATAAATATTGTTAGTCTGTTGGTTGTCGGTGGCTAATAACGTAGGCAGAATAAGTTGATGTGGACTAAAGTGATGATTTTGTGTTTTTTTTTTTTTTATAAACCAAAATCATGTCAACATGTCTGTGTAAGTATGATACTAATTTTTGTGCTTTTTTAATAATCAGTCTTGTATTTAGGTGAGAACACATGGTCACATGGCTGCACAATCCTTACTTGTGAACTTAAACTTGTTGCTCTTTAGTTGAGTGTCTATCAAAGATTACAGACTTTCGATCAGGTTGATATTTATTAATAACACGCAGAACGTCGTAAGTCGTTGATTCTGGATAGTGTTGGAGAAAGTTGGCCATAAACAACTTTGACAAGCAGTTTTTCCATTGTTTGTAGTAACATAGCAAATGTTTGACTTGGAATTATTTTCTGTTTGTGATTCCGATATCAACCATTCACTTGGCACCGATATGTTTTCCAGTTGGTCTGGTACTTGTTCAAAATTAGCTGTTAGTAGTAGGCCTACCTCTTGTAACTACACAAATAGTTATTATCTGTTCCAGTTATCATAGTACAAGCTTAATGGAAGCTCGTGCTTATTTATTGGAGTAACTGACTGTTTACTTTTAGCTAGACAACAGTATTAATATTTAATAAATGTCATCTTGTAAAATTGGAAAAAGTATCATAAACAGTTGGAATAGTTGACTGTTAAAGACTACAGATCCCAGTAATCAAAAAAGATCACCAGCAACAAAGTGTTTTTCTTTTTATGTACCAGTATCTAATGAATAGTTAATAAGTGAAACTTAAAAACACTAGTCACTGTTTTATTTGCAAGTAAAAAAGGGTAATCGTAAGTTTGACGTAATAAATGTTGAAATGGCTTTTAATAGGTGACATCCATTAAAGTCATATTTAAAAAATGTGTGTAAAGAATGAATAAGAAATGTCTAATTTTCCATGAATATTTGTCTTACAATGACCCCTTTTTCTTTATGTGTGTGCTTTAGGAGGTGCCACAGAGGAAGAGGAGGAAATGTGAAGCTGGTTCGACATCTGAGCAATCCGATCTGTTGGCGCTGGGCACTGCTGCTGGGTCTGTCCTCATCTACAGTACAGTGAAGGGAGATCTGCATTGTACTCTGGTAAGAATTCATCACCAACAGTTAGTCTTTATGATATTTGATGCAACTCAATTATTTAATGGATTTTGCATAAGTTTTGTGCAAAACAGTTTACTTGAAATTGGTCAAGCAAACTAGCACACATCACCAAGTCACTTCTATAGTTTTGTAATAACTCCAGGGAAGAAGTTTATCTAACTTAAAAAAAAAATAAAAAATGCTTTGAGCGACTTCTGATAATACATGTGAAATTAGGAATGTTAATGATGTCTTAACCTTTCAGGAGGGTGGTCACAGTGGGCCGGTGAACAGCGTCCAGTGGCATCCAGAAAACTCAGTGTTATACAGTGGCTCAGATGACACACACATAGCTGAGTGGGACCTGCAGACAGGAAAAGTTTGTTGGTGAGTGTGTACAGTTATAGGATTCCTCGTGCTTTATTCAACATTGTGAAGTTGTTTATCTGATTTACAAACAAATATGACATGTTCTGTGTTCAGCAAATGGAAGGCAGACAGATCAGCCGTCAGCAGCCTGTGTATAAGTCCAGATGGAAAGCTGCTGCTCTCGGCGGGAATGACCATCAAGATGTGGAACCTGGAGACTAAGGAAGTGTACAGGGTGAGTCTGACCTCCCATGTTTCTAGCCTCAGATAAATGAAATCAGAAGAGTTTCAGATTTAACAATGAGATGTCCCAACTTTTTAGAAATTCACAGGTCATTCTACCATGGTAACGACTCTATGCTTCGCCACAACACGACCCCCAGACAGTAATGGGATGTACTTCTTGTCAGGGGCAGCTCACGACAGGCTCCTCAGTGTGTGGTATGTTATATTGTCTTTTTTTTGTTAAGTAACTATAGCTTAAAGAAATGAATCTGTAATGATTATTTATAGTTGGTGCACAGTTCAGTACTACAGTTTGTCCATTTTTAGATTACTAGGATAAAAGTGTCTCTCCCACCTTTTCAATTTCAAATTCTACTGACAGCTTTAATGAATAATGTACAATTTATGCATTTTTTTTAGAACCTATTTGCTATTTATTGGCATTATTTTGGCTAATGAATTTATATTAAGTATTTTGATATCAAATTTGCAAAGACATTTTTTCTTTAAATCATATTTTGTTAAAATTATGTTATGAATGTTGTGAAATTTATAATTATCACTTATTTTTAGTGCTGTCAAACGATTAATTGCATCCAAAATAAAAGTTTTTGTTTACATAATATGTGTGTGTACTGTATATTTATTATGTATATATAGATACAAACACGTACATGTATATATTTAAGAAAACTATATTATGTTTATATATTAAATATAGCTTTATATAATATAAAATATAATTATGTAATTATATAAATGTATATACATGTAAATATTTTCAAAATATATACTGTATGTGTGTGTATTTATATATATATATATATATATATATATATATATATATAATAAACTAAGAACACATACATATATTATGTAAACAAAAACTTTTATTTTGTATGCCATTAATCGTTTGACAGCACTAGTATTTATATTTTATAACACATTTTTTTATTTGTATTTACATTAAATATTCAAACTAAAAAGGCAAGTGTAATTTCAGTTTGTAAAATGTGATTTTCTTGCATATGAACTTAGTGTAATACAATATATATAGTGTTTTTGCGGTCCTCAAAAGCATGTCATGAATGTTGGTAGAACTTCAGTGTCTGGATCTTTTGATTAAAGCAGTTTTGTGTGTTTGTGTCTGGCAGTGTGGTGTGTGAAATCGGCCCGGCGAAACTCTACAAAAGCGGAGAGGTGGAAATCGAGGTGGGCAGAGGAAAGAAAGGCATATCCACAAGAATGGTCCGCTTCACCTACAGGGTAAGTCACGATTCTGCATTACCCAGCATGCACTGCTCACGCAGTAATTGGGTGAAACGCTGCTGCTGTGTGAGTCCACAGGAGCGTCTCTCTGCGTGCGTCATGTTTTGTGTGTGGCCACTGGTCACACGCACCTGCAGGCCTCATAATTATCACCGCTGACAGCTGTAGCAGGGTTTATTGCATCAGATTTCAGGGAGATAGCCTGTCACAGTCGCTCCCGCAGGGAAAGGCTGAGGGTGTGTGTTTGTTCGGCAGACTGACGGCTCTCGGACAGCACACAGATGCATTTCCTGGGATTATGTAATCATTACAATAAGATGGTAATGCACGGGACAGCTCTGTCATTGCTGGGTATTGGCAGCTTTTGTGCACCTTATTACTTTAATATTACAGTTTATATTATTTATATTAATAAATAATTGATTATAATATTTATGTAAAATTGTGTATGTGTGGTATTAATTTACTAAAAATATATAATGTAATATGTAATCTTTGTGTCTGTAGGATCCTGTAGCACAGAGCGTGTCTCCTGAACGAGGTCCTAAAGCAGGAGGAACCATCCTCACTATTACAGGCATGAACCTGAACACCGCTTCAAAAGAAGACCTTCAAATCATGGTGGGCGATGTGCCCTGCCGAGTGTGAGTGAATCATGGGAAATGTCGTTTTTGTCATTTCTAGTAGGTTAGCCCTTTTTGGTTAATTTAGTGTTCTTCCTGTCTGTCAGTGAGAGCTTTGGAGAGCGGATCACTTGTAAACTGTCTGAGTATCTGGGCAATACGGTTCCGTCGCCTCACCTCACCCTCAGAGTTCAGTACGGCAAACACACCACATCCACCATCAGGACAGCCTTTCAGTTCTCCAACAACCCTTCTGTGTCCGACCACCAACCCAGGAGCAGCTTCATCTGGTCAGTTCTGTTTGCCAGAAAATATGCCATCCAATCCATCCAATATTTTCCTTGCCCACACAACCATTACATCATTACTCTCATTTGTAAACGGATGAATACTGATTTTTGCAAGACATTATTTAAAGGGGTCATATGATGCTATTTTAAAGATCATTATTTTGTGTATTTGGTGAAACCGAATATGTTGACATGCTTTAATGTTAAAAAAACACATTATTTTTCAAATACTGTACATTATTGTAGTTCCTGTATGCCCTGCCTCTCTCAAACACTTCGGTTTCTGCAAAGCACCTCCTTCCAACAAGTGCAGTCTGCTCTGATTGGCCAACTGACCCAGTGCATTGTGATTGGCCGAACACCACAAGCACGCCCCTAACGCCCCTTACCATAATCGCGAGCTTCAGCTTTCAAGTTAGTTTTATCAGTTCAAGCCCGAGAGGGGAACAGAGTGTTGATGCTCGTATGTATTTGCAGTACACAAGCCGTGGTTAAGACGATTTCTGACGGGCTGTACATTCCGCTGTGATGTGACCCTGTTCCCCTCACACACACTCACACACGACGCGTTACGCACAAAACTCCGCATTTGAACAGTCAATAGCAAATACTTGAACTAATAACAAAACATACATAGTCACTGATTCAGAAGCGCCAGATTGTCATAGCAAAGTTGAAATTGACACCTTTTTTTTTAGAAATAGCCTTTGTGCACAGCCAGCCTTGTACTCTACTAGGTTCAGGAAACTGTCGTCAATAAAATGCGTTACATAAATTCGAACATTAGGGTTGTGCTGTTGTGTTGTAAACAAATCTTAACTAATGATTCTTAATTGCATCTACTTTCGGAAGCCCAAATAAAGTGCTTTTGCTTTCGTATAGAAACACAGCTTCTCCCTGACATGGCTGCATCAACACTACTGCGGTTACTGAAACCACGCCTTCTTTCTTTGTGTGAACATTTGGGCAGCATTACACAAATATTTCCACATCATGACGTAGGCATGTTTGAATGAGCCGTTTTAGGGGGTCTTTTATAAAGAATATCTCTTTGGGTTTGAGACTTTAGTCTTTGCAACTTTAGGGATCTCATCTATGCATGAACAGCTTGTAACACTCCAAAGAGAAAGGAAAACTTGAAATTGCATCATATGACCTCTTTAAACTGTACAGCTTTCAACTGTCGAATGATAAAGAGGGTGACAAAATCTCATGAACTTCAAATAATTCAAGATACCTTGTGTTGTGTTCCACAGACAAAGAGTAAGTCTTTCAGGTTTGAAATTATATGAGTATGAATAAATGATGACAGAATTATCATTTCTGGGTGAAGTATTCGGTACGAGCTCTTATGACTTAACTAATTAGATTCCTACTGTAACCCAGTATGATGTTAGCATCATTCACTTTTTCCCCATAAAATTTAAATCAAGTTGTAAATTCAGAAAAGCCCTAAGCCAAAACCCAAAAACCTTTAGCATTTTTTTTTTAAGAATATAGACTTTATTCAGTCTTTCATGACGCAATTTTCTTTTGAGCTTGACAAAAAAATGAGTTTTTTTTAACTATAGTTAGCTTCTGGGGGTACTTTTGTATATAAAAAGTATAGCTGGGTCAGAAGGAAACAAAACACACGTCTAGGTACAGACGACTCGTGTCACTAGTGTAGAAGCTGCCCACCCCCCTCCTGACCACAGTCTCAGTCTCAGTGGGTGACTTCCTGTCCAGAAAAGCTCTCAGCCTGAATCACTCCTGCCAGCTTCCTCATAACCCTGATGTGTCTGTGTGAGGGTTACTGTCTCACTTTTGGCTCACACACTCTCACAACTCTCCAAATGGATGCTTTTATAATTATAGAAGCCATTTATTCTATGAGTTATGCATATTAATTTTGAAAATGGAGCAGTCGGGAACAATTCTATCTGTCACATCGAGACAGAGTGTTCGCTTGTAAAATTTTGGATACATAAAACAGGAGCTAAAGGACATAAAAATCTAGACCTATACACACCCTAACACAGACAGAACACAGAAAGAAAGAGGATATGATCCCAAAGGAATATAATACTGCCTACTGTGCAATATATAGTGTATACTGCCTACTATTTTTTTGCCTAGTGTATACTGCATACAGTTTTTCACAAGACATAAATGTCAGCATGTTGTGATTCATGTCACTTCTCATATGAGTTTCAGAATATGCTTATGTCATGCTTTATCAGGTGCTGATAAATATATGTCAAGTGAGAACTCATGAACCAGTGTATGGCCAGAAATGATGGTTAATTGTAAAAAAAAGAAAAAAAAAAAGTTTAAAATATTAGTATTTTTCTCACACACCTGTTGTTTTGCTTCAGAAGTCATTGATTCATGAACTGTGGTCGTGTGGATTAAAGTCATGTTTGCTTTATGTGGTTTTTGAGGTGTCAACTTCGGAGGTCCTATTCACTTACATTATATGGACTAACAGAGATTAAAAATAAATAAATAAATAAATAAATAAATAAATAAAACTTATTGTGTCTATATTGTATTGCAAAACACTTTTGCTTCTATAGGATACGGGTAAGGTTTGGTACAGATTTGGTGGTATGGGTTGGTTTAAGGGTGGGTTAAGGTGTAAAGGATGGGTCAACAGTGTAATTATAAATGTAGTTACAGAAATTAATTACAGATATAATTACATGCAGAGTTTTTAAAAAAAAATATAATATAGTATAATGTAGAAACATGTATGTA